>BTPG01000007.1:74896248-74902896 GCA_036245525.1 Semisulcospira habei
CAGCCCGCCTTTGTCGTCACAGGCATTCTTTTGAATTTGCTCTGCCTCGACCCATCGTAAAAAGTATCTTCTATGAATAGAAGAGACTTAAAAACAGTAGTCAGTACTAGCAAATGTTAACCCAGTCCTCACCATTATGTGTAATTTTAGAAAATGATAAAAATTAAAAGCAATGAAGCTTGTTCTTCTTGAAAATGGCCGCATATCAGTGAAGTGCAGTGATTAGAAACCAAACAGTGAATATGTGAGTAAGCTGACTGTGTTTTTTTCCTTCTATAATTATTTCTTATCTGCTGCAACAGGCAAAGAGATGATACTAATTGTAAGATTTATAGAACAGCAAAAAAGCAAATTCCTGATTTCATTTATACTATACCTCCTGCTTCTAGAAACAAAGGTCTTCAATCCTATACAGTTAGTTTTGTCACACGAAATAGAACAGTGAGAACAGACATTACAGACAGGATTGGTACTTTACAACAACAAAGAGGAATATGTTCAAGAAAAATGCATGTAGCCACAACAGCTTAATATGGAGCAAATCTGATGAGTTTTGTTGAAACCTGAGATGTTAGAAACCTAAATGTAGTACAGATGATCTATGAAATATGTGTAACACAACTAAGGCTGTCAGCTAAAACTGAAATACTGCCAGTGACAGTACTCAAAAGCTGATTCTTCACTGCCATTCAAACCAAATTTGCAATGAAAAATGACATCATAAATTTCCACAAAATCAAAGTGATTTTTAAAAATCTCTTGCACATATATCAGTAGAATCTGTTTTGAGCAACCATATTTGCAAGAGAAACGTGGTCTTAAAAGACAGGTAGTCTCTCATAAGACGTCTGGAAGAGGAAAAAGTGTCACCTGTCATTAAAAGACCATCATTTAGGTGGCTACAGCCACCGGCATGATGGAAAACATACCAAGCAAGCATGAAAAAGCACTGATAAGGGTCAGAACTGTGTAATATTGACCAATACTGCACAGTTCCCTCCCTAATCAGTGCTTTTATTCCTCACTTGGTGCGTTTCCTAGACATAAGCACTAGCAGTCACCACGTTTGTTTTCGTTTATCACCTGAATGATGGTCTTTAACTGAAGGTCTTTAATTACAGGTGGGTGGTCATAAGGGTGGTCGCTAAAAACAGGTTCTGCTGTAATTTCCGACAGACCTCAACAAAGTCAACAAACACAGGTGGTCATGAAAGCAGGAATTTGCGTGCAAGCCAGGCAAACACAAGCAGCAATGGCTGGCATAGTAGTGTGCCCCCGAGTGTGGGGCAAGGCACAAACCGAGGGGATGGTGGAGGGAAGGGCACTGGTGTCTGAGTGGTCCATTGTGCTATACTGTCGCTGCCCTGATAGCGCCTGTCAAGAAGGCACAGTTCAAAGCTCTCATTCAGTATTCATAAAGAGAAACAAAGTAGCAAATGTATCATGAAATGTACACAGTGCTGGAAAAAAAGACAAACCTGGTGTGAGACAAACGTGACATGCATCCATCAATACTGTAAACTGGCAGCTAGGTGGCTCAGTGGTCAACTCTCATCTGCAAGGTTGCGAGTTTGAATCCAGATAGGGTTAACATTTGTTCAGACCATGTTTGAAGTTAACCCCATGGCTGCATTTCCCAAATTCTGGAGGTGACATCTAACGACTATGTACCAGTTGCAGGAGAGGGCGCCAAGCTAATTTGGCTATATCCTTGAATTATTGTGGTCGATCCATCTCCTGCTCTAGTGCGTCAGGGCTAAACGGGTTAAGCCTAAACGTTTAACATTTTCAACACTGTAACCAGTACCAGTGGCTGCATGCACAAGGAGATTGAGGTAAAGAATCACAGCAGCTCTTCAAAGCTTATCTTTTAATGTTTTTCTTAAATTGCAATCCTTGTCTAATATTTATTATTATTTAAAAAAAAAAATTTAAATGAACAATTTGGTTTATGAAATTGTCCTATTGGAAAGAACAGCTATTAGTTCTGCTGGAAAAAGTTAGAGATTAAATAAAATGCAAAACCTTTCCCAGTGTACACAATTTATATTCCACCTCAGAGCCAAATGAACACTGTTATGCATTGCACCCATTCCATTACATGTCATATTTAATCACTAATGACTTCCATTTCAGATTTATATTTAGAAGGTTGAGAAAGAGCAAAATTTGTTTAAAAACCTGCAAACAGAGCTCAGCTAACAGTAACATCACTGAGCTGTAAGGTCCAGAGCAACAGATCAGCACACACACAATTTTAAAATGTGTTACGTGGTGGTGTTGTAGTCGAAGTATGATAAACACACTAGACACACACACGTAGAGTTCTTTAAAATAAACCTCGTTCAGCTGCAATCCGTCACACGTGGCTTAAGGATGTAGACAATACTGGAGTAACAGTTCCAACAATATTTAATTCAGCGATGCGATATCCACACAGTAATGCAGAGAGGGGGAATATGAGAGTTTTAAAGAATCTTCTATGGCCCTCATTTTTCTATGTTATTCGCTCACAAAAACGCACACGACCTTGCCTTTCCTTTTTCTCAAATTCCTTTTATTTTTCTCTGTAATTAGATATATAAAGAAAGAACTGAATCTTTATTAACACTATGACTGAGAATTTAAGGGGTTAACTCAGTCATAGTGTTAATAATACTTCAAATCCTCCCCCCCCCCCCCCCCCCCCCCATAGACAAAACGCCCGATCAAACCAGTGCTTGTAACCCAAAGCAATTATATATAATACATAAACACCTCATGCCTACGCTTGACTGGTTTTGAAAGACCCCCACTTCAATTCAGGTAAGATATGAATAGACCTGTTCTGAAAATAGCAATTATTCACATTTTCTTGTCGGGACGAGATTGCCTTTTGAAACCGGGATCGAAATTTTTTGAATCAGATCGGTATGCACCCACACTGTCTCGCTATTCATAAAGGAATTTATAATTTTTTCAATTATGTGTTCACCCGTTCGATTTGCCATTAAATGCAAATGTGGCCGACAGCCAACGCGCCGACACAGTAGGGCGTCGCTATTCGACTTAGTAAGGGAACACTCTATGAATAAACCGGCTCTACAGCTTTGAAAAGGCTATTTGCTGAGAGGCGACAAGAAGAGTTTCGAAATTGACTTCATATTTACTCAATGACTGGTTCCCGAAAAATCAGACGGTGGTTATACTGTGCACTATAAACAGTTTGATAAGAAACTAACAAGTAATATTTAACGCACACACACAGACGCACAGACAAAACACACAGACGCGCACACAAACAAACAAACAAACAAACAAACACACAATCAAACAGACGTACACACACACACAAACAAACATATGCACACACACACACACACAAACACACAAACACACACACACACACACAAACACACAAACACACACACACGCACTTACAGACACTCATGTCAGTACAATTTTATCGTAAGCATGAGCTGCCAGGTGGTGTCACGGTTGATCGCCTTTTGTGTTGCCTCACGCCGCGCTATTAGCGGCCACATTCCATTCCTTTTCAATTCAGACACGAGCCGCATTTTGAAAAGGCTCTCACCCGTCAATGGCCTTTATAGCTACACCCTTTCAAATCGCTAAGTAATGACAAAAGATCAACAAGGGGACATATTACTTTTCAAAAGAGGGGGATTTGTACAAGTGGGCTTAAGGTGGCACATGGCGTGCAAAATCGTCATTTTTTTCTTCAAAACATTGTTCGAAAACTGTTTGACCTATTATTCTGAAATTTGGCACATAAAACAAAGACAGCATAATGAATGTTCACACCAAGTTTAATCATCCTAGCTCATATAATTCATAAGTTATGACATAATCACTAAAAAAAATGGGTAGCGATTTTGCCCCCTACACCATTACATAATGAGCAGCCTGTTCACCATCTAAAATGGTTTGAAATGAAGGAAAAGGATTATACTACACAATAAAGCATGATAACTGTCCTTGTGATGCATGGAAATGTCTCTGGTCATGTGTCATATTGTTGCCAAGAAAAAATATTCATAGCATGACTTGATCAACCTAATGGATCACAGAAACCACTAAAGGTACAATTTTCTAACTAGTCTTATTGTGTTCAGCAACTATTTTTACATCTGTGTGCAAAATTTCAGCTTGTTATCTTTATCCAAAGCAACATTTTTTCAGGGGGCAAAATCATCGCTGTTGCAAAAAAAGCATGTTTTCAGAAAATTGACTTCAAAGTTGGAGACAGGTAAACAGTTTGTCTATAAGTCAAATTGTTCATTGTAAACACTTGGAATGGTTCCTGTGGAAACTAAGAGAGTCTGTACTGACACTGGAACAGTCTCTAAGCACACAGAGAGTTTAGAAGGCTCCAGGATTATACTGCACTCCCTCCCGTCCCCTGCGACGAACGCGTTCTTGGCGGTGAAGGTAAACATCGTCAATCTTCTTGCGACGAGCTCCTGCATGGAGAGTCTTCTGGTAGTGCTGCCAGGTCTTCAGGTGGATTGGGGGAGGCATGTTCAGCATTCTCCAAAAACAGGAAAGCTGGGTGAAGCCAATGGCGTTCATAGCAGCAGCAGTCACCAGGCGCCGGTTTATTTCGTAGCCAGTGTACACGGTGCCCGTCTTCTGTGATGTCATCACTTCACTGATGATGGTGCCACAACCCGTGCATTGCACTTTCAGCTGGCAAGAGGTCCCCATCCTTGCAGATTTGTCTTCAAAAAGGCAATACTGAAAAATAAACAGAGAAAAATCCTTTAGTACGATATACATGAAAAGTCATGGTACTCTTACCCAATGTCACCAAGTCACAAACACAAACAAGTAAGCAGTAATGAGGAAACTTCACTTACCGATTGCTCACAAGTATCACACTGTACAGGAGAGAAGAGCTGGTTTAACTTTCCGGGTTGATGATAATATTTATTGCCTCAATGGGTGCAGCTTCACCGGTCTCCTTTTCACGATCGTCTTGAAAAAAATTCCGAAGTTTCTTGACGGAAGCAACTTCTGCCGATGTCAAAGCCGTCACAGTCGCATCGATAGCCGCACTCTCTGCAGCTGCATTCGGTGACTGCTGCTTTTTCTGTTTGCTCCTCTTTCTCTTCTTGCCGTACTGGTGCTTGGTAGCCCATTTGGTCCCCTTTTTTGGGTCATTTCTGTCGCACTACATTGAGTTTATGACAAGACTGTCGCACACGGCTTGATAACGACGCCATTTTGAGTTATTACAAACACGCGTGTTGCCGAGGACGGAAACTGCCGAAGTGCTCTTCGGCCGTGATCACGCGCTGCGCCGTGCGCCGCCGGCCAATCAGAAACTTCCATTCAAACGGATGACGGAAGCGCTTATGTTCCGAGGGTTTCGATTGGTTGTAAGCTGCTCTGATAGGCCTCGGGTTTTCTCTTCGTGTGTCTCCGTATCGCATTCTTTGTTTCCGAAACAGACCTCAAAAGTAGGCCAAGACCGTGACCTTTCCACTCGTACCAAACACATGGGGGTTCTTTCAAAGGGACATGCCGTAACCAGGCACTCAAAATTGAGTTTTTGACGGCCACGTTAGTTTTTCTTTTCACTTCCAGCGATAGATACATCACTAAAACATCCAAAATAGGGGTATAAATCAATAAAATGGACAAAACCAATCACACACATGCATAATACAGACATCGTAGGACCCATTTCTGGGTCAAACTGGAAACACATTTTTGAACGATTTTTGACGAAAATTACATGCCGTGTGCCACCTTAATGTACTCATGTGGTTTCTGAGGAATTAGAAAATCAACTGGTGGTTATTACACTATACAGGCACTGAAAAAACAGCTGGATAAGAAAATACCAAGTAAAAACAATAAGTCACAACTCACTTAAAGGTTACCTTAAAGTGAGTTACAATAGGAACTTATTAACTACTTACATTAAGAACTTATTAATTACTTACCCTAATTAGTGGCAGGAATGCAAAATATCAGTGTATGGATTCTCACTCAAAAAATATAATGCTGTACTGAAAGATTTTCCATGAGCAGGTTAAAGTTTTTCTGTTTGTTTTACTGTAGGGATCGTGACAGCTTTGAAGACTGCCTCAGAGAAAATGGATGTCATCCCCCAACTAACCATGAAACGAGGACATTGTGCAAAACAAAACTGAAATCGACTAAGCATCTAAAGCTTATCAGCCCACAGGAGTATGAATTAGTGAATTAATTTATAGCCTTCATAGGTTTGAGTCTTTAAAAAATGGAACAGACAGACAAACCACCACATTGCATAATCCACAGACGGCTTCAAAGATGTTAAGTTGCCATTTTTGACCCCCCTTTAAAACGCATGTATAAAAAGCCATTTGAGCTCGTTATAAAACTCTCAACACCAACACTGAATAAAGCATTGGTATATAATGTGACTTTTGGGGAAATTCGGAATGTATCCTCAAGTTATGAGTACAGACTGGTTGATCTTAGGACACATACCTTTAGAGTTAATGATGCTAACTGCGAGTGTTAGAGGCACAGTGTGAACACATATTCAGACAAACTATGTAAACTAACATCATTATATTGAAGACGCTACAGTCAATAACGTGGTATTACTCCTATCAGCGCAAGAAGTAATAATTTTTTTTTTATTATTTTGTC
>BTPG01000007.1:74917583-74941505 GCA_036245525.1 Semisulcospira habei
ATTATTAACACTATGACTGAGTTAACCCCTTAAATTCTCAGTCATAGTGTTAATAAAGATTCAGTTCTTTCTTTATATATCTAATTACAGAGAAAAATAAAAGGAATTTGAGAAAAAGGAAAGGCAAGGTCGTGTGCGTTTTTGTGAGCGAATAACATAGAAAAATGAGGGCCATAGAAGATTCTTTAAAACTCTCATATTCCCCCTCTCTAATGCACTTTCAAATGCACAAACTACTGACACAAAGTCTCTTCTGCTATGTCCACACTGCGACACAAAGTTTCTCATACACAGCGTCTCTCGCAATAAACTACGTGTCTCTACAACTGACAAAGCAAGACAATGTATGAACGGGCTTTCCCAGCGCCCTCCTTATAAATACTACGAAAATCTAGAATCTTCTATGGAAAACATACAACTCAATCAATCAGAACGAAACACGCAGCCGAAGCTCATTAACATAAACTTTCCAGATAAACTATAACAGGTTACAAAAATTCGGCTACTCACTTCAGCTCTAAATTCTAGCGTATAATTAAGTCACATAAAAGTATGGTATCCCTATCACCTGGTAGCTCAAAAAGTACGAGAACATTCCCAAAACAAAACAAAGGCTGCTCACTACACGCGCACAGGAAAACAAAAAGTAGCGAAAAATGTTGCGATGCCAACTAACCGACGTGACACGAGGCCACTAGACAGTGTGACCTTTCTAGAACGTTCCGGACTAAACTTAACAAAACGAAATCGGCTCTACTCACGAACAAAAGAAAATCTTACTAAAAAGACACGTGAATCGTAACCAAGATAGCTCAAATAAACATCGGATCGTTACCTACGAATCACACACGCACGCTCTCACAGGATAACACAACCACAATCGTAACAATATGCATACCATTTCCTTACATAAAAAAAGAAAACAAAACAAGAAAATCTTGCTCCATAGGTTACATGTTTTTATGATAAGAATGATGACCGTTTATTACTTTTAATTTGTTAATTTATTTATTCAACTACCCCCCCAAAAAAAAAAACAACAAACAAACAAACAAACAACAAAAAACACCCTAACAAAAACAAGATGAGGATTTTATACCAAAGTCTACCATATTGTTTGGAGCTCAGATGCGTTTATCTTTTAGGAACATTCAGAGTTGTTCATATTTTTAGGCTTATTATGCTGATCCATTTCCCTCCTCTCTAAGCCAACCTCTGATCAACACACACATCGGTGCACACAAATAAAGACGGACACACGGCGCTTCCCGCCATTAGTACGCTCTGTGGGCTCGTGTAGCGACAGAAATCCATCTCCTTCTACTCTAACCCACCCTCTGATCCACACACACTGGCACACAGAAATAAAGATGGACAGACTGCAATTCCCGCCATTCATAAGCGCTGTGGTCTGGCCGGCGATGTTCAGTATACGTCACCTATCGCAGTACTAATATTTGACGTATCAGAGAATCAACTCTGCAATTTTCTTGCTGATTTTTACGCCTTTGGCTTACAGTTACAGGTCACAATTTGACCTCACAGAGCTTACGAATGGCGGGAATCGCCGTGTGTCCGTCTTTATTTATGTGTGCCAGTGTGTATGGATCAGAGGGTGGGTTAGAGTAGGAGACAGGACCGGGACAAACAGCAGGCTTATGCAAACACTGTTTATGGAAAATCATGCATGTATTAATGAGAAGATCTTTTTTTCTTTCGTAAAAGAAAAATTAAAGTTATGTTAGCTGTTTTACAAATGACTCCAAAAAAGTGGTGCAGAAAAAAGTCTGATTTTCACACCTAGGGAATACAGGTCACAACTGACCTAATCGTACCCAACAGCCGAGACAAACTGTAGGCTTATTCAGTAATCTTTTCACCTGAAGTCATCAGCTGCGCTGTCAGCTGATGGCATAAAATTCTGATTATACAACAAACCATCTATTTCTCCGAGACAAGAAAATTGCTTCTCACTTGTGTCAGGCATAACACTGACACGTTTTTCATAGTTGTAGCCATGCGGCTGAGAGGTGTGCAAAATGTGGGGGAATTAAAAGGGAGTCGATGGTAGTCATGGTGCCTTGTCTTTATTACTACAACATTACAAAAAGCAGTACAGGGCAGAAACGTAAGTCAGTTGTAAAAACACAATGTAGTTAAATGCTTGACGGCCAAACACAGGCTGCATGAACTTCAGTCAACCAGAACCACAGAGACTGGAATGTGCTTAGAACTACATCAAGGATGGTAAAAAGTCTGTAGGTGTCGCAGGTCAAGTAGGCCATCTACAGACAACGCGCGTGCTTAAGAACAAGATGAGGATTTCATCCCAAAGTCTACCGTATTGTTTGGAGCTCACATGCGTTTATCTTTTAGGAACATTCAGAGTTGTTCATATTTTTAGGCTTATTATGCTGATCCATTTCCCTCCTCTCTAAGCCAACCTCTGATCAACACACACGTCGGCGCACACAAATAAAGACGGACACATGGTGCTCCCCGCCATTAGTACGCGCTGTGGGCTTGTGTAGCGACAGTAATCCATCTCCTTCTACTCTAACCCACCCTCTGATCCATACACACTGGCACACAGATATAAAGACGGACAAATGGTGATTCTAGCCATTCGTAAGCTCTGTGGTCTGGCGTAGGATAGCTATTCTGAAGAAGATAATAGTACGAGCTCAGCGAAATGACGTCACTTCAAGCTTCACATCATGGCATCATTAGTCCCACAACGCTGTGTTCACAGTACTAATATTTGACGTATACTCTGCAATTTTTTTTGCGGATTTTCACACCTAGGACTTATAGGTCAAAATTTGACCTAATCCTACCCCAGGACCGGGACAAACAGCAGGCTTATGCAAGCACAGTTTATAAAAAATCATGCAAGTATTAATGAGAAGATATTTTTTTCATAAAAGAAAAATTAAAGTTATGTTAGCTGTTTCACAAATGACTCCGAAAAAAGTGGTGCAGAAAATTATCTGATTTTCACACCTAGGGCATACAGGTCACAATTGACCTAATCGTAACCGACAGCCGAGACAAACTGAAGGCTTATGTAAATACCGGATACAAACAATCATGAGATTATTAGTGAGAAGATTTTTTATTTGGGGGGGGGGGGGGGGGGTGGGGGGGGTGGGTGGTAAAAAAGATTCACTTGTTTTAGGATTAACCCATATAATTCGTGAAATTAAACCCCAAAACGTGAAAATATATTTTTTCAAAAAATATTTAATTATCACTCAAAAAGTTCTAAAGGTACAATGCTGGTTAACGAACTCATTCAATATGTCCCTTTTATCTAGCTATACGCAAAATATCTAGTAGAAATAAGAACAAGAAAGGCAAGGACCTTATATATGGCTCACGTGTATGACCGATCCAAACGTCTGACAATAAGTAAAGGGATGGGTTCTGCACTAACAAAATCCATGTTTTCTCAAAATTTAATCAATTTTCACACATCTGTAAAACCCCCGTGACCCTTTACCTTTGCGATAAGGTCTTATCTTCAGCTATCTTTGCAACAAATTTGATTGAAAAGTTTGCACAAATGTTGATAATAACTACAATTATTGGCATTTTATACACATTTGTCAACCTGTTGTGACCCTTAACCACTTCCGAGGGGTCATCCAAATTAATACGCATAGATAGGTCTTACCAACAGGTATCTCTGTAACAAGTTTGGGTTTGAAGTTGTGAATAGTAATTGAGAAAAATAAATTCTTGTCCAAATATGGCTATTTTTTACCTATTTCCTGAGCTCTTGTGACCCTTGACCTTTCAGAGGGGTCATCCAAATTAGTATGCATAGATAGGTCTTAACATCAGGTATCTCTGTACCAAGTTTGGGTTTGGAGTTGTAAATAGTAATTGAGAAAAAAACCTTTATTGTCAAAATATGGCTATTTTTTTAAACCCACTTCCCGAGCTCTTGTGACCCTTGACCTTTCTGAGGGGTCATCCGAATTAGTATGCATAGATAGGTCTTACCATCAGGTATCTCTGTAGCAAGTTTGAGTTTGAAGATGTGATAGTATTTGAGAAAAAAACATCTTTTGTCAAAATATGGCAATTTTGGACCTATTTCTGAAGCTTTTGTGACCTTGACCTTTCTGAGGGATCAACCAAATTAGTATGCATAGAAGGTCTCACCATCAGGTATCTTTGTACCAAGTTTGGGTTTGAAGTTGTGAATAGTATTTGAGAAAAAATAAATGATGCCCAAAAATAGCTATTTTTGATATATTTCCTGATCCCCTGTGACCTTGACCTTTGTGAGAGGTCATTTAAATTGGTATGTTTAGAAAGGTCTTGCCACAAAGCGTCCTTGGGCCAAGTTTGAAGACTGTAGCTTGAATAGTCTCCGAGAAAATGTTAATGTTAAAGTTTACCACGGACGACAGACGGACGACCACTGGCAAAAACATACTCACTTTTGCTTCGCACGCGAGCCAAAAAATAAGGACTCCAGTGTGGGTCAACCGGTTTTTGTGAAACGGCCGTTTTCTCACCAAAAAGCATCTTAATCAAAATTCTTCTTTGTTACTTCTTTGCCAGAATTTCTGCCCCGAACGCCAGAAACGTCATGTGCATGCTCCGGAATGCGCTCCGACCAGCCCCATCTTAAAGTCTACCATATTTTCAATATGGTAGACAAAAAAGTACCACACGCATGCAGGCGATAAGTTACTAGCAGGGTACTGTAATGGTATTTCTCACAGCTAGCAGCTGAATGCAGGAAAAACCAAGGTTAGGAGAAAAAAATTGCTATGTTCGGATGATGGTAAGTAGCAAGCCAAAACCCGCTCTGTTACACAACATTAAAACAACAAAAAAGGCAAAGCCCTTATGGCTTACATGTATGACCGATCCACACAAGTGTGAGAATAAGTAAAGGGATGGCTTCTGCACCAACAAAATACATGTTTTCTCAAAATTTCTCAGTTTTCACACATCTGTTAAACCCCCACGACCCTTGACCTTTGCGCTAAATTGACTTAATTAAATTAGTATACATAGAAAGGTCAAGAAAGAACTTAACAAGTTTCCCATTGTGCATAAATAGGTTTTGTCAGATTTCATTCAGCAAACGTTTATGAAACTATCATACAAATATGTCATATCAGATACTTAAATTCGTGACTTTATAGGCAGGTCCAACTGTTTTGTTTTGTTTTGTACTTTTAAATTGATAGATTTGTGCCATGCTGTACACACACAAGGTACTTGCCACCTGTACACAGGCAACATACTTTGGGAAGGAGAGGGGGGCAGGGGTGGGGGTGGGGGGTGGGAGGGGGGGAGTTGACCTGATTCTGAAAAAAGGAGTTGATCCATTGCTTTACCTGTTACAGTGACATACTCTATATGCCTTTAGTCTTCATAAAAACTAAATATTATAATAAAATTATAAAATTATAATGAAATTGTCTTTTGGAGCTTTGGGGTCTCAGTCCCCTATTTTGTGACAAGAATTTGAGAATGAGTCAAGAACATTGCAAGCACACCTGTTGACAGATCTTTCTAGCAGCAAGGCTCCCCACAGTAAGTATTTTTGCATCCCATGCACACACAATGGGAAAATCATGCCATGAGTGAGAAAGTGGGATGGCTAAGTTCAGCATACACATGTCCCATTGCAGAAGGCACATGAACATATAGACAGGGAATGAGCCTGGCTGCAGCCAACAATTAGTTTTTATGACTAGATCATGTGTGTTCCAGGACGTTTTGCTTCTTCTCTTTTTGGGGGGCTATGAATCCTCTCGTCAGCAGTTCTATACTCTTCTTAGCTCTAAGGCCTTGCAAATGATGCTGCTGAACCATCCATCATTCACACATAACTTAACACAAAAATCATGCGATTATTAATGAGAAGATTGTTTTTTTCATAAAAAAGATTCAATTGTTTTACGATTAATCCCATATAATTCGTGAAATTAATCCCAAAAACGTGAAATTTAAAAAAAAAATTAATAATCACTCAAAAAGTTCTAGAGGTACAATGCTGGTTAACGAACTCATTCAATATCTCCCTTTTATCCAGGTATATGCAAAATATATACTTTGGATATAGCTAGATAAAAGGGAGATACTGAATGAATGGCTATTTTGGACCTATTTCTTGAGCTCTTATGACCCTTGACCTTTCCAAGGGATCAAACAAATTAGTATGGATAGAAAGGTCTTAGCATCAGGTATCTTTGTACCAAGTTTGGGTTTGAAGTTGTAAATAGTATTTGAGAAAAAATATCTTTTGTAAAAATATGGGTATTTTGAACCCACTGCTTGAGCTCTTGTGACCCTTGTCCTTTCCGAGGGATCAACCAAATGAGTGTGCATATAAAGGTCTTAGCATCAGGTATCTTTGTACCAAGTTTGGGTTTGAAGTTTTGAATAGTATTTGATAAAAAATAAATGATGTCCAAAACTAGCTATTTTTTAATATATTTCCTGATCCCCTGTGACCTTGACTTTTGTGAAAGGTCACTGAAATTGGTAAGTTTAGAAAGGTCTTGCCACAAAGTATCCTTGTGGCAAGTTTGAAGACTGTAGCTTAAATAATCTCTGAGAAAATACCAACGTTAAAGTTTACCACAGACGATGGACGACCACTGGCCCAGAACATAGACTCACTTTTGCTTCACACGTGAGCAAAAATTTACGGACTCGAGTGTGGATCAACCAGTTTTTGTAAAATGGCCATTTTCTCGCCAGTGAGCATCTTTAATCAAAAAATAAATTAAAAAACGTCTTGAGCTTATTCTTTTAGGAACAATATCATACAATTTCAAGCTTGTCCGTCCTCTAACACGGGCTTGTCGCTGTCACACACACACACACACACACACACACATACACACACACGGTGCTTTGGCACCAAAAAGACATTCTCTAGCAAGGTTTGTGTAGCTAGACGTGATATAATTTTTATCTTGTTGCTTCTTTGCCAGAATTTTTGCCCCACACGCCAAAAGGGTCATGTGCATGATCAGGTATGCCCTCCAACCAGCCCTATTTCAAAGTCTACCTTATTTTCAATACGATAGACAAAAAGATAGCATTTAACACTCAAATATAAAACTACATATAAAGTCGTTAGACTTTTAGGAGCTGTCACAAGTTTCATGTTTTATAAATAAATAAGACACCAAGTTTCAATATGTGTGCATAAGATCCATCCAAATGTTGCAGGGGCAATATACACATGGATGAGGGGTACGGGGTAATCTGAAAATTCCTGAGAGAAACCTGAGAGAGTGGGGTCTTAAAAAACTACATGTTAGTAGACAGCATGATTTCATCACTAACTGTACAAAATTTTCATGTACCTACGAAATAAAGCTGAAAACAATAATATCGGAGTTACAGGTACTAACTAAAATACACGCATACAATCACAAGTTTTTTTCCATGTCAATACCGGTGGCAGCTGCATGGAAATACTTGTTGATTGTACTCAAAATCAAAGCCAGTGAATACAGTATGCTGATCTGATGAAAGATATGTACATGCAATGGTAGTCCATTTCTGTCTGTTTATTTTGAAGAAGATAATAAACTGTACTGTACTCATCTTTCTAATACAGGGTGGAGAACTCTCCTCGGATCCGCGATTTTCCGAGGAAAGGTAGCGTCACTTCCGAGAAAATGAAATAGAGTTCCGAGAAAAATTCGCGAAACACATTTTCTCCAAGTCTCGATACGAATTTTAAAATAGGACGAGTTCAGGTCCGTGTCCAGATTTTTACTTTCTCGTCACTGAACATGGCGCCCGCGAGTGTAACACTGTATGCACTGCCCAATATAAGTATAAGGCTTACTCACAGGGCTTCCGTTTTAGTGCATCTGTGCGTCTTTGGCGCACCAAAACTCAAAATCACGTACTGAAAATGTAACTAAGGGGTAGTCAGACGCACTAAAATTCAGTGCATCTGCATCCGAGACACATCATCCTTGCGCCACCGTGCGAACCCTAACAGAGTTCGGTGACAGTCGTTCTACTTTTAGTGATGAGTTGGTTCGTTTAGCCGCTCGCTTGCTCGCGGCTGCGTTCAGAATCGCCCTGACTCTGGGGTCCGTGCGAGTGTCACACAGGACGGTTGATTGATTGATTGTACATTGCTTAACGTCCAGACAACAACAAGGCTTTCTCAGGACGTGCCTGCACTGCTTGTGAAAAAAAAATAAACAGAACATTGAATGTATGTCGCCAGCCGGTCAAATACATTAAATAAACCTAACACATGGGGCCTAAATAAAGCTAAGACCATTTAGCAACACACATCCAATATCAAGAGCTACAGGCAGTGCAGACAGTAGGGAGAGTTTTAAAAAGGCAAATACAGGTGAATGGACAAAGGGTAGACAGAAACACATGCCCCAGAATAGAGAGAAAAACCCACCCTGTGGGGCTGACCAGGGTGACCCTGGGAACTAAAAAATACCTAAACCTACCCAAGTCCCCCAGGGCAGACCCGGGTGGGGGCATCACACAGGACGGGCAAGTTTACGTGTGGTGTCAGCATGTTATTACAAAGTGGGCGCTACATGTTCAACACGTTACTTGCTGTGACATCACCATTCATACTATTATGGGATGCGGCATCGCGTGTTTCAATTTCGATCTTGAACGAAGTTGTAAATGGCGAGCAAAAGCAAAGGAAGCTGGAATACTTCGGATTTTTCAATCCGGCACTGTCTGATCTTTATAATCGCTTAGAAGAAAGTTCCACTTCGACACCGCCGTCTCCATCGACAAGCGACAGTACCAGGAATGATACCCCTGGGCCGTGTGCCCCACCGCCGCTGCGATGCAGTTTCAGAGTTCATGGCTGCGTGTATTTCCATGGCTAAAGCACGACGGCACACAGATGACATGCACAATATGCATGGAGGCAAACTCAAAAAGCAAGTTCAGAAATTTGAACAGAAATAAGTTTGTCAGTTTTTTTTTTTTTATCATGGTCGATCCATCTTCTGGTACACAGCTATTAGGCAAAAGCTCTAACATGGAGAAATACATCTTTCGGGTTAAATCGGTTGAAACCAACTTTAAAGTACATCAGTTCACACACACACACACACACACACACACACACACACACACACACACACACATGGAGACAAAAGCCTCAGAGTGGGTTACCTACCATTTTATGTGAAAATGGGTTCCCACATTTCTATTTATTCTAGGGCTCTGGAGTTGATGCGAATGTTTAGAACTCACCTTATAACTAAGCTCTACAACTTAAAATAAAATAGATATTTTCTAGAAACAGAGCCACTGGATGGAGAAAAAAATGGGTTTCTACCAATAAAGTGGGTGCCTCTCACACAAAAACTGGCATTACAGTGAAAATGGGTGTCCTCGTCAAATCATTCATTTTAGCATGGACTATTTTAATAAAATTAGGCGTCTGTAATAAGGTAAAGTTCACAGAATATTTGATGCTTCTTTTCAACATTTATTTTGATTGTTGCCATTCTTTTTTCAACTTGATGTGTATTCCTTTTTTTTTTTTGTTCCTGCATTAAAATTGTCAAGCACAATGACACAACACACAGCAGTGAACAAAATACCTCACTAAACATACCTGTGGTTGATTTTATTATTATGATTGTTTGGGTGGGGTTGGGAGGGGGTCGGGGGGAGGAGGGGAGAGTTTGGGGGGGGGGGGGGGGGTCATCACTTTTGGTTTTATAGAGCTGCTGGATGCTCTCTTATGAATGACAGATTTTCATTATCAGTGGAATCAGTAGGTCATTTCAGAGGCGCGCACCGAGTTGCACGTCGAACCACTCACAAATTCACCTTCTGGAGTGCATCAGATGGATCCAGTTGGCCAAGTCCCACATTCCACACTATAGGACAGCTAAGACTGAGAAGCAATCGTGGCGTTTATGGCGCGGTACAAGGTTTAAAACTAAGAAACTGCACACACACACACTGCTGGGACAAGTTCAAACACACTAGCAGAGTGTCTTTTAAGCACAAAAGTGCGTGTAAAAACCTTGAAATGGGAAAAACTGATTTTTTTTATTTTTTACAACTTCTTAAAGACAATGCAGAAACAACCCTCAGAAAAAATGGGTGTCTGACTTGGGCACCCAGAATTTTACACAAACCCATTTTCCATAAGGATGGTAAAGACAGTCACCCATTTTATGGCTTTGTGTGTACACACACACACACACACACACACACACACACACACACACACACACACACAGAGAAAGAGAGAGAGAGAGAGAGTTTAGATAAGTCAGACTTTGGTTGTCAATCTGCATTCAGCAGAAAAGGCTATATTCTCAGTTACAATACATTATCAAATGATCATACAAATAAGTACAGGCTTTTGCACAACAGCTCACCAGTTAAAGAATCGGTATCATGGAAAGGACACACACACACTGTCACAACTAATTTAAAGAGGAGAGAGCAAAATGAGTTGATTTATTTTAAAGAACATACTGATGATGCAGTTGTTCTTAAATAAATTTGCGGACCCTCTATTATGCTCAGATGGGGGTCTCTGTACCCTCTAAAATTTATACCTGGGGTTCTACAGACCATTTAACCTGTTGTGAAAACAGAAGCCCTGTTAATAAATACTCATTACTTGATTACAGTGGGTGATAGCGATGTTGAACGTTTGGCGGTTCACCGGAAGTTCAGTCCTCTGTCAGCCATTGTTAGTCTATTGTGATACTGATCAATAGCCTCCCATGTCGTGCTTTTCACGAGTGATTAACCGGGGAGACCCTTTGATGATGTATTTTACTCTGTAATCTTGAGTTTGCATGTAGTCAAATTTGAGCCTTTTCTGTGTGCTATCTCTCACAAAAAGCCAGAATATTTACCTCTAAAAACGAAAAATATCAATTTTTTTTCCGGGGGAGATATGCCCTCCTGGGCCCCCTACTGGGGCTTTGCCCCTGGACCCCAGCCACTTTTCAGAGATTTTTACTTGAGCTTGTTCTCCACCCTGTTCTAAGCAAGTGTCTTTCTTTGTTGGGAATTTCTTTTTTTGAGTGGAACTTTTGTCACCTTACCACTTGGGCTACTTTATTTTACAGATGGTCAGGAATTGTCAACTGGCAAATGCAACTCTTTTTCAAACGTGCTGTACTTTAGGTGCAAGCTGTATGGAACCATGCTCCTATTAGCCAGCACACTTACAGGGCTGTCTTGCGACAACGTGATTCCTGACTGACATGGGCATTTGGTATGTCTTTTACCTTTGACAACTGTCATAATGATGTGTTTGACAGGTGGTTACGTTTTTCAAAAATGTCAGTGGTGCATCAAGTTTTAGACCATTAAAGGTGTCCAGCAAATGTCTGCTAGGTTTGTTTTCATCCAACCTGATGTAATGCTTCCTGGAGCATGGGCCACAGGGTTTGGGTGGCAAAGCCTGTGTATATCAAGCTCAAAACAACTTGCCCTACAAGGTGTTATGACACTGCTGTGGCTAAATCAAACCACTGAACAGCATCCACCAATTTTCTGAACGATCTTAATACAAGAATACAAAAAAGAAAGCAGTCAGAGACGTGCCATGAATATCTTATTTTATCCTGAGGCTGTTTTTGTCAAATCTGTTTATTGACACATGAAGGCTACATTATAGATTAGGAGATAGATCAACTGTTTTAGTTCAAGGCTGGTGCCAGAATAGCTTAGCTCAGGCACCAAGCTATTCTGGCACCACCCTTGAACTATCTCAGTCACATTTATTTCAAGCAATGGGTGTATCAGGATGAAAAGGGTTATACAGGTGTGCTAAGCTGTGATGTTGGACCTTACAGATCTTAGCCATGAAGTAACAAATCACAGACCAGAACATAAATGTACATCTCACTCACTTTTAACAGAAAGAAATTTAAGGCTACAAAGAAAGCTCCACACACAGGATAGAAAAAAGGAGATAAAATAACTGGCCACTCACGTTTCGGACAGTCATCTGACTCATTTGGGCCTGATTGGCATCCTCTTCTACACCCACACTGAAAAATTAAAACAGGCACAAACTCAGACACTCATAATAAAGCTGGAGAGAGAAGTTAACATCAAGTATGAACATGCCTCTCCAAACATAAGTCTATTACTAGAAGTCCATAAGTATGCAATGCTTATCGACAAATTTGACACCTAGAGTCACGATCGACGCACGTTTGAACAGGTATTTTCCATGTGTCTATTTTAAGACAGTGTATTGAGAACTCATATGCAGGCCTAATGACAAAAGAAACGCACGAGCTAGATACACAGGAATCTTTTGCGTAATAAAATGTTCATCTGATGACGTATTGCCATTTTTACATCATGTAAGTTCTAGGCATTTTGAAGAAACGCTTTTGTTGTACAATGCAGGATTTTGCATGGTGTGGTGTGTATGAGAAAGGAGGCAGAGGTGGGTGGGTGGGATGGGTGGTGGGGGGAGCAAATGGTTGTATGAGATGACAAAAGAGATGGGCACAATGTTCTCTTTTCTTCTGCAAGTGCAGAGATGTACCAAAGCAAACAAAAATCTTGCTCAGGGCTGGTCAGACAGAAGAATAGTTACAGTCTGGTTACATTTGACACATCATTTTTCTGCGTCTTCGGTCTTTTAAAGAAAAAAGCATGTAGCATTGAATGACTGCATTTTTCAGCATGTTGAATACTATCTGATTAAATCATCGTGGTTAAGACAATGACGTGGTGTCAGGGATTTCTATACAAGCTTCCATTCATGTGGCCTGATTTTTTTTCTTTGAAATCTGCGAACTTGTCTTTTACATCACTACAGAACCTTCAAGTTAGGGCTATTGAACATTATGATCGAACATTACGCATCAACTAAAGTTACAACATGTTACTACATGTACATGTGCGGCACATGTGTTGTAATAGACTTATGCTCCAATCAGGCGCTACCCTTGAGCTTTCATGGTTGATCTGTCCAAGGTACTTGATTGTAACATGCGAGTGAAATGGATTAGAACTGGTACAGAAACAAATAAAACAACTCACCCCAGCATTGCTAGTGCTAGTAAACACCACCCCCCCCCCCCCCCACCCCACCCACCCCCCAACCAATAAAAAAGAAGAAAAAGACTTGGAATGGAAAATACATGTGTCGGCAAAGGCAGTAAAAAAACTTTGTATCATAAATTTGGTACCTTCTACTTCCAAAAAAATTATGATATCATTTACTTAAAAACAAACTTCTTTCATTATAAATCATTCTTTGCTTGAATGCAAGTCCCATTCTGCTTCACTGACTACATTTTCGAAATGAAAAGCATTCGATTCTCTCCAATATCAACCACGTCTACTGTTAATTTTTGCTTACTAGAACCTCTACTGTTTACAGCGGAAGCAAATTAAAGGCTATAAAATGGCATAATTTCTAATTGTAGTACTGTAAAAATGTGGACTGGAAACCAAACAAGAATGGCAAAGCCATTATGGCTCACGTGTATGACCGATTAACATATGTGTGACCTTAGTGACAAGGGCTGGCTTCTGCAGCAGCAAAATCCATGTTTTCTGAAAATGTAAGCATTTTTCACACATCTGTCAACCCCCTGGGACTCTTGACCTTTGTGATGAGTCGACTAAATTAGATGCATAGGAAGATCTTATCATCAGCCATCTTTGTACCAAATTTGGTTGAAAAATTTGCAAAAATTTGGGAATACCTACAATTTTATCAAAAATCAGCATTTTACACACATTTGCCAGCCTCTTGTAACCCATGACCTTTCCAAGGAGTCATCCAAATTAGTATGCATAGATAGGTATCTCTGTACCAAATTTGGGTTTGAAGTTGTGAATAGTATTTGAGAAAAAACATCTTTTGTCAAAATATGGCTATTTCCTAACCTCTCGTGATCCTTGACCTTTCTGAGGGATCAACCAAATTAGTGTGCATAGAAAAGTATTCCCATGAGGTGTCTCTGTAGCAAGTTTGGGTTTCAAGTTGTGATTAGTATTTGAGAAAAAACATCTTTTGTCAAAATATGGCTATTTCGGACCCATTTCCTGAGCTCTTGTGACCCTTGACCTTTTTGAGGGGTCATCCAAATTAGTATGCATTAATAGGTCTTACCATTTGGTATCTCTGTACCAAGTTTGGGTTTGAAGTTGTGAATAGTATTTGAGAAAAAACATCTTTCGTAAAAATATGGCTATTTTTTCACCTATTTCCTGAGCTGTGACCCTTGACCTTTCCGAGGGATCAGCCAAATTAGTATGTATAGAAAGGTCTTACCATCAGGTATGCTTGTTACCCAAGTTTGGATTTGAAGTTGTGAATAGTATTTGAGAAAAAATAAATTATGTCAAAATAGAACTATTTTAAATATTTCCTGATCCCCTGTGACCTTGACCTTTGTGAGAGGTCACTCAAATTGGTATGTTTAGAAAGGTCTTACCACGAAATATCCTTGGGCCAAGTTTGAAGAATCTGGTTTGAATAGTCTCCGAGAAAATGCCAATGTTTAAAGTTTACCATGGACGATGGCGAACGGACGACCACTGGCCCAAAGCATACTCACTTTAGCTTCGCACATGAGCCAATAAAATCCTTTTGTTCCATGAAAATGTGTAATTTCAATATGTTGAAAAAAACATCCAATACCATATTGGAGGCAGTACGTCAAGTTTACTAGTCTTCTTTAGCCAACGTTCATCATGAAAAAGTAGAATTTCACGGTGACTCACAACCGAGATGGTTTCAGTTAAGGTTTTTACATAGATTGTTGCCTATAAAACGCTTTTATTTCTGCGCAAATTATCTGAGTCTGTAATTTTTACTTGTTGTCAAACTGAGGAGGAAAATCTCACCCACCTATTTTGGGACTGTCGGTGTGTACAGACTTTCTGGTCTGATATGGGACAATGGCTATGAGATGATTGTGCCAACTGTTCCAACTTTGAATTTACAAGGAGTCTAGTTGTTTGTTTTTTTGTATAGCTAGGAATTTTCTGACACTGTCACAGATCTTATTACACTATTCACCAAGTTTTATGTCTAGAAGTGTAGACTACAAGAAACTCTGCCTGTTTTTTTGGACTGTCATTAGAATTCTGAGGAACCGTTACCTGTGTGAGAAGTACAGGTTTGGGATCATTGGTCAAAGCGAGAAGTTTTGTCGTTTATGGCTCCCTTTTACTGCACTTTTGGCAGGCTGTAATGTTGTTTGAAGTTCCAGCCATATCACTATCACTTGCTTGTGCAGGTGCCACCAGTAATATCCACCAGTTAAATTTACACCATTATCATGTAGCTGGCTACAGGTATGCAGGGTTGGTTAGATTTACCAGTGGTGGTTCATGTCTTCTTTCGAAACTTGACACCCTGGCTAACTGTTCCAAATTTGAATTTACAATTTTACAAGGAGTCTAGTTGTATTTGGTATACAGCCACTATTGCTATTATAGAACTGGAAGATGCAGACTGTCTATACTGTGTTTGTAACTCGATGTGTGTTCGGTTTGTGTGATAAGGTGGGAAAGGTTGGGGGGGGGGGGGGGGTGTGAAGGTGGGGGGTAGGGGATCCATGCAATGCTCATATCTGCAAATTTTCCAGTGTACTTTGTACCTACTCTGATGCATTGTTCATATTTGTGATTTTCCCGATATACTTTGATATGCTTATTCTGATGCATTGTTCATGTACCCTCTCAAAAACAGAAATAAAAAAAAATTAAAAAAAGAATTTCAGGGTTTTTAAAAAGAGGATTCCACCTCCAGAGCAGACAACTGTCACAAATGAATTTAATAACTTTATGGTTTGTCGTATTAATGTGATTCTGAAACTGTCCATACAATTTTACTAAAATCTGTGATACTATGTTGTGATATGTTTGCATACTCTTACAAACAAACTCAGCAGAAAGACATCCTTTTCATGGACAATAACTTTCTTCAATCTTGAACTTTACTTTCTCTCATACAAGGTAAAGTGAACTTAAGATCATTTTTGCTTTTGACTGAAAAAGCAAACATGCCAGTTCTTGCTTTCCTGACCCCTTTGTGTTTATCGACTGTTAAAGCCTGCTACCAACCGTATCTGCAGCCACTGTAGCATGGGAGTTGTGAAGCCACCACAAAGAATCACTGTGGCCATGACGATCATCATGGTGGCTGATGCCATGTGCTGGTGACTGACTGTAGCAGTGTCCCTAATTGCCAAGGCAAATGCCACTGCTCCACGCAAACCTGATGGAAAAAAAAAATCACCCAGAATTGTAATCCCCTTGTGCATGCAGCCACCAATGTGTAATCAGTATTGGTGGCTGCATGCACAAGGGGGTCAGTTGGGTTGGGTTGTGCTGCGACACATTTTGGCCTCCGGTAAAGTACCATAAATATTACCCTCAAAGCAATAATAAGTCAATGCCGCAAACAAAGCAAACAACCAATTTTCACTCGCCAAGTTGAAGAGATACAAAGCCAGCTAACAAACTCATCCAATGCCTATTTAAAAGGAAGATAAAAATACAAAATTTGAAGAAAATATAACAATTCGGACTCAAATGAGGACTAACCACTTTCTTCTCAATAAGCACTCCAATTTCATTATCTTCGGAGGTATTTATATTAAGAAAAAACATCTTAGAGTATCAACTTCATAAGTGCACAAACAATGGACATGTCGATGGATATATACAAGTATATACACACATATACTTCTGCACCGAGGTTAGCTGACCTGAAGTATTTTTTTATCTTGCTATTTTATTGACAGTGTTTGCCGGCCTACCCACGTCTTGAAAGGCAAAGCCATTAAGGTTCACGTGTATGACCGATTTACATATGTGCGACCTTTGTGAGAAGGGCTGGCTTCTCCAGGAGCAAAATCCATGGTTTCTGAAAATGTAAGCATTTTTCACACATCTTGTCAACCCCCCGTGACCCTTGATGTTTGTGATGAGTCAACTAAATTAGTATGCATAGAAAGGTGTTATCATGAACTATCTTTGTACCAAATTTGGCTGAAAAATTTACAAAAATTTGAGAATACCTACAATTTTATCAAAAATCAGCATTTTACACACATTTGCCAGCCTCTTGTGACCCTTGACATTTTCAAGGGGTCATCCAAATTAGTATGCATAGATAGGTCTTACCATCAGGTATCTCTGTACCAAATCTGGGTTTGAAGTTGTGAATAGTATTTGAGAAAAAACATCTTTTGTCAAAATATGGCTATTTTATACCTATTTCCTGACCTCTCATGACCTTTGACCTTTTTGAAGTATCAACCAAATTAGTGTGCATAGAAAGGTCTTCTCATCAGGTATCTCTGTAGCAAGTTTGGGTTTAAAGTTGTGAATAGTATTTGAGAAAAAATAAACTGATCCCCTGTGACCTTGACCTTTGTGAAAGGTCACTCAAATTGGTATGTTTAGAAAGGTCTTACCACAAAGTATCATTGGGCCAAGTTTGAAGAATGTGGCTTGAATAGTCTCCGAGAAAATTCCAACGTTAAAGTTTACCAAGGACGAAGGACGATGCCGGACAGACGACGGACGAGCAAAACGTAGACACACTTTTGCTTTGCACGTGACCCAAAAAGTCTCTGAATAGAAGGGACTTAAAATCAAAGACTGATATGAACAGTCTAATGGATAAAACCTTTCAATGCTTATACTCTTCCTTCATCTGCATGGTTGCACTCAATACTGAAAGAAATCTGATCAAGCTTGGAGCCACCGACACACCTCACCAGAACACTACAAGCAACTTTCACATCAATAGCTACAGGGCGCTGCGAATGAATTAATCCTTGTTCTTTTACAAAGTAGTAAAGTAGCTGTGTAATGCTGTCACATATGGATGTGTGAAAGTTAGTTTGCAGACATTAGTTGTAAGTCTTGATAAAATGCTGACATCCACAACTGCAAGACAAACTTTGGGGTGTTGTCTGCTTAACCGATTTAACGCAACAGCCACATTTCCCAAATTTTGGACGTGTTACCTAACGATTATGTACAGCTGCAGGAGATGGACTGACCATGATAATTCAAGAGTAGTGCTATTTTGAAGGTGCCAAGCTAATCTGGCAGAACCCTCGACTTATAATGGTCAATCCATCTCGTGCTGTAGGAGGTTGGGGCTACATGGGCATCTTCATAACTGATCAGTCAAGTTTCTGAACAATTTCAATTGTGTTTATGATGCCTTTAAACAAATTACAAATCGTACGATACCAGGCCCACATTTTTGCATGAACAATCAAAGAAGAAACAATCAAAAGCACATGTACTGTCACCCCTGTAAGTTCCATTTACCAGAGAACTGCACCTGCATATAGACACTGGTGACTTGAACAGGTAGTGGGGGTAATTAAGCCCAGGAACATTTTGCAGCCAGGATCGGCAGAAATCTTTTTTTTAATCAAATGAGTTTTGTAACTTTTCACCCAGTCACATGTTAAAGTGTGTTCACGATACCCTTTGTTAGAGCAAGTGTCATGCATTTTTTTCGCATCATATGCATTTTTACTGACCCTATCCATATATGCACGCAAAACTGAAAACACCAGCGCCACCCCTGATGTGAAATCCTACATTTTCCAGCACCGACACACAACTGAAACAATATTATTTCAAACTCCCTTACTTACCCACTACAATGAAAAAATATTACTCAAAACATAAACCCTTTTACATACTTTTCATACATAGGATGGAATAAACAAAATAGTGGATGCAATTTTTTTTTTTTTTTTTTTTTTTTTTTTTAATATTTCTTTTTACAAATTTGGAATAGGTGTATGAAACGACTAATAAATTTGCAATGAGGGTGGAAAATCCCATAGTTCTTTTTTTTTTTTTTTTTGGGGGGGGGGGGGGGGGGAGGGGGGGGGGGGGGGCGAAGGGCATGTGAAACTCTAGCCTTGGTTAAGGCCAAAATGCATGCAATGTTGAATTCTCATAACAAAGGTATACCAAACCTGAGAACATCATCATGTGTTGGAAGTTAGGTCGGATCTTGTTGCTTCGTCCCAGGTTGAGAAGGAATGACAAAGGGTACACATTCATGAAGCGACCTACAATCACAGCTAGCTGAAGTTATGGTCAAGGCTCACAATAAAACTAAGAGAGAATATCTTGCGCTTTACATTTCCACCAAAAAGATTCAATTCTAAGATTTGATAAACTGTTAATAATCTTCATTTTTCTTTTAGGCCTAACATGACAGCTGAAGGTTAATCAACCGTAATACTTCAAGGGTCATACTTTATTACAGTAGCTTGGCACATACTACCTGTGAACTATGATGGTTGATTTGCCTGGCAATAACTGGTAATAAATCATATGAGGACATATTGTTCGAATGGGTGCATACATTTTGAAAGGCTTGGATATTACAACTACATGTCTGCCTCCAAACCAATGTAGAAGTTTCGTCAACAGTACAGAACTCCAACTCAACAGTTGAATAAAAAAAAAAAAGTAAAAAAAAAAAAAAAAATAGGATGAAATTTAACTTGCAACATCTGCCAAACTTCTGTGTCCCCTGACCTTTGTGGGACCAACCAAATTAGTGTGGATAGATAGCACTTACCACTTATGATCTTAAATCTTCTCTTTGTTGACAATGTAGCACCATCATGGTGGCGCATCAGCATCATCAAAATGCCTTTAAATTGGAGATGGTTTCTTATGTGTGTTTGTTTGTGTGTGCAAAGAATAAATTCATTTAAAGGTAGTGAGATTCTGCATACATACATTTTTTGTAATGAGCTTAGATCCCACTGCCCTGGGGATTTAGCGTGATATAAATGATCTCTATTAATATTATTATTATCAGCTACCTTTGTGCCAAATCTGATTGAAAAGTATGCAAAAACACTGATTTTTTTTTTAAATTATCAAAAAAGGCATTTTTCAAACATCTGCCGATCTATTGTGACCCTTGACCTTCATGAGGGGTTAACTGAATAAGTATGCATGGGAAGGTCTTAACCATCAAGTATCTCTGTACCTAGGTAAGATTTGAAGTTGTGAACAGCATTTGAGAAGAAAAAATTTTGGTAGGGGGGGGGGGGGGGTGTAGGTCATTAAAATATGTTTTTTAAAAAAGATTTAAACCTATTTTCTCATCTCTTGTGACCCTTGACTTTATCAAAGACCAAAAGGTCATCCAAGTTAGTCTGCATCAGATGATATCTCTGTACCAAGTTTGGGTTTAGAGTAGGGAATAGTATTTGAGAAAAAACAAATTTTGTCAAAAGATGGCTATTTTGGGCCTATTTCCTGCGAGTCTGACCTATGACAGAAGTCACTGAAATTAGTAAGTTTAGATTTACTGAACAGAGAGAAGTCACTGTCAAATTACTCGATTTAGAGATGATGCATGTAAGGATTCTCCTGTGTCAAATGAACTATAACTAGAGCTATATCTAACGTTTTGTAACCATCTGTTGTTTCTCTGAACAATAATGGTGCACAGACGACAGAGGAGAGGCAACAGACGTACCACAGATGACTCATTACACACTCCTGACACTTTTGGGAAAAGCATGTCAAAGCACCGTAAAGCATGCTGATACTGACAATACCTAGAAATAGCTACTCACAAACCAGATAGGTGAGGCTAGCGCTGGAAGAATTGTACACAAACCAAGGGGAATCACAGCGCTGGACAGAAACAGATCCCCTGCCCCCGCCCATCAGGCACCCAATTGCCAGCCCACAGAGAAATACGCAGGTATAGAACAAGACGATCATTTCCATCCTCAAACGTTTTGTAACCATCTGTTGTTTCTCCGAACAATAATGGTGCACAGACGACAGAGGAGAGGCAACAGACGTACCACAGATGACACATTACACACTCACACACTTGAGGATGGAAATGATCGTCTTGTTCTATACCTGTGTATTTCTCTGTGGGCTGGCGATTGGGTGCCTGATAGGCGGGGGCAGGGGATCTAACTGTTTGTCTGTCCAGCGCTGTGATTCCCCTTTGTTTGTGTACTAGAAATAGCTGTTGCAAATATATAAGCCAATCAATACCCTTACATAATAAATTAATTAAACTTACATTAATTTATTCATTGATTTCTTTATTAACCCTTATCATTCGGAATACACCAATGTGTGAAATAAGTTTGACTAAAATAGTTCAAGGGTAGTGCCAGAATAGCCTTTAACTAAAGCCATGGGACTATATCCTTATCTGTAAGTACTATAATGTAGCTTGCATATGGCAGTGTACAAATTTGAAGCTTTTAGCCTCAGTATATGGGTTAATGTCTTTTCCCCCATAGCACTTCAACTTGTTTAAAGGCCCGCCCCCCCCCCCCCCCCCCCCCCCCCCCCCTTCCAAGTTTCTATCTGGGCTAAAAAATCGTTGAAAAAAGCATGTACTGAGTATGCACAATTTATACACATAAAACACACAAGTCAAATAATGGTGTTTTGGAGCTGTGAAAATGTATGGTTTTTCAGAATACTCGCGAACCGTTCGTTTTGCAAAGCAAGCAATGTGCCACTCAAACCTGTTGTCGTCTCGGCTGTCGGTCCGTCTTTTGTCTTTTTACCCAAATGAACCCGAATGAACCCAAAAGATACCATCATAGTAGTAGTATGCATGTCTGGTGTGTCAGTCTGCTGGCCTCTGTGTGTGTGTGTGCGTGTGCGTGTGTGTGCGTGCGTTTGGGAGTGGGGTAGGTTATCGGGCATAGCCTAAATGATGTTGTGTGTGTTTGCAACAATGTAACCATGGCACTGGGGTGCAAAAGCACAACTTACGTGCATGTGAATCGTGGGCAACACTTCACAGATTTCACTCTGTAAATGACGATATGCACGTACCTTTATCTGTAGTGCTGAACACACACACACACACACATGCATGGGAGCATGTGTAACCACACACAAATACATGAGCACACACATATGATGCAAACAACCTTGCACAAACACCAGATGCATGAGTACACAAACATGCATGAGAACACACACATGTACAAGTCCACACACAAGCACACTTCACAGATATCACTCTGTAAATGACAATATGCACATACCTTTATCTGTAGTACGCATGCACACACACACACACACACACACACACACACACACACACACACACACACACACACACACACGCGCGCGCGCGCGCATGCGCGTGCGAGCATACGTACTAAGCACACACAAATACACGACCACACACACATATGCAACCTTGCACACAAACCGCATGCATGATTATACAAACATGCATGAGAACACACAAGTTTGAGTGCACACACACAACATGCTCCAGTTTCTTGCAATTTTTTTTAACAAACAATCAATGTTTCTCTGATTTATTGATCAAAAAAGGAAATCAAAACACTGATCTCAACAGCCACTGTAAATCACATCCCTCTGCAACGGGTAAAAAAGTGATTTTCAAACTGTTCATGACTTTCACAGCATTATAGTGATGACACAATGCCATTCTGTGAACAAGTATAGTTCTACCCTAACTTTAATTGTGCGTGTGCCTAACCCTCCCATACAATACAGAAAGGTACAATGCAGTAGTATTTCAAGATAAAGCCATACACTTTTGGGAGTATATTTTACACCATCAGTCAAATCCTTATCAGTCCCAGAAATGTTTTGTATGGTTGATCACTCTTTATGTGATATAAGCGAAACCTGTAGAGTAATCTCTGGAGACACACTGTTTCATCATTCTGAAGCATGTAGCAATACTAAACAAGTAATTTTTAAGCAGAAAGACTACAACGCTACAAAGACTACAACTACAACACAGAGACACTGTCACAGTTCTATGTACGGTCTGTGGCATCCAGTCCCAAACGTATCAAATTCTGCTCTTTGAGTTATTGTCAACCTCAGCGCTCTTTGCAGTCTGAAAAAAATCAATCATAATAGTGAGTCACTGGTCACAGGGGATTATGTCCTGATTTGTATAATCACCCTAACAATTGGCGAAAGGGAAACAGCTTGGAAGAGCAGTGTGAAACAGTGTCATTAATGAGGCAAGGTGCTGCACACATCTCAAAATCACCTGCACCTGCAACTGTAAATTATAAAGTAATGCATAAACATAAATGGGGGTGATACTATCATAATGACTGAATACACAGTACACTAGGATCTATTTTAAGTACAACACATTGGTTGGGTTTGTGAGGGTGTGTGAGTGTGAGTGTGTGTGTGCGTGCGTGCATGCGTGCGTGCGTGTGTGTGCAACAAAAATTGCACGCACACACAGACACACACACACACACTTTGATACAGAGAAAGCAAGTGCACACAGGTACAGACTGTATGCACATAAAATTCAAAATTACCAAAGCCAAGAACAAAAGTGAGATCAGGTTACATCAAGTCAACCTGTCATGTACACTTCTATTTTTTCTTGTTTAGTTCAAATAGATGCAGCTGTATAGTAAACAGTGACAACCAAATATGTAAGCTAATTGCGCCTCCTGTACTATTTCGGGTATTCTGTGCAGAACACTCTACACATTAAAAATTTAAAACACAGGCAAAAACATTACTGTGTTATAATTCACAATGATCACTGTTACTAACAGAAATTATACTTCTCATCCAACTACACTTAAAAAACGTCTGTAATGCACAACTGTCATTATCATTTGAAAATGGATTCTTGGTATGAAAATAGATTCGTGGTACATATGTAACATTTACACACATTAAACACACTAGTGAAAAGGAGTACTAACCTGACAGGTATTGCCTCTTGGCAGACTGATTTCTGTGGGGTCATTTGCGAAATAAATATATCTGAAAGAAAATCATGTGACCATGTCAGCTGTACACATCCAAACCTACAACTACACACACATATTATTATACTTACAACCTCTCTCTCTCTCTCTCTCACACACACACACACATACCACACCTACA
>BTPG01000007.1:74957731-75115231 GCA_036245525.1 Semisulcospira habei
CACAAAAGTGCATGTGTTAACGCCAAAATGAGAAAAACGGATTTTTTTACTTTTTATGAATCTTTACCGCAAGACAATGCAGAAACAACCCTCAGAAAAAATGGGTGTCTGACTTGGAAACCCAGAATTATACACATACCCAGTTTCCATAAGGATGGTAAAGACAGTCACCCGTTTTAGGTCTTTCGTCTACACACACACACACACACACACACACACACTATGTGATCAATAAATGGCATGCTCAGAATTGTAAACCGTGAATACTTCTGAACAAGAATAAACTGTATCTCCTGAAGCCGACCAGTCTCCACTGAAAGGTTACTGTGGTTACTGAATGCTATTACGTACTTCGTACCGTACTAGAAAGCATTTGTGCAGGCCTGCTCACAGGCGCTCAACTGCCAGCCCACAGCCAGTAAATTTCCAACATCACGCCTCGTGTGTATACTGTCATTACTGTGACACATTTGTAGTGTGTAACAAACACCTGTGGTTCACTGCACGTCTCCTGCCAGTTTCTGATGTAATCTCGGCTCAACACACGAGCGTGAAATGTGTCGAATCAAGGGAACATAAACAATGACGTAGCGTACACGGTTCATATAAAATGTGTGGAATGGTACTTACAAGTCGAAATGTAGCCTTGTTTTCATCTCTGCATCGGTCTCACTCTCACCGGCCAGGAACTTGATTTTTCTCCTCTCCTCGAATCGGTCTTGCCACCTGACTCAGCACTGATCTCGCACCTGCCCTGTCAATCTGGCGCAGTATTTCAAATATCTGACACTACTACTAACTTCCGTTTGCTAGGCTCTGTATCAGTCACCAAGCTGATTCCTTGCAAGGAATGTCATTCTAGTTGTACAATCACTTTTGAAGGTACGCCGCCAAAGAAGTGTCTGCTTGACAGAATCACTGTGATGCCACATTTGTATTCAATGTGCATGTCTGTAGCAGCCGAAACTATCATCGTATCTGTGTCGTCTGCTGCTAATCTATTTTTAGACGAGGATAATTACGCGTAGAGGCGAACTAGGTTTTTGTACAGTGTTCAGATGTCACGTTATCTGGAGGGAAATTAGTACCTGTGGTGTTCAAATGGACTTAGACTGTAATGAAATATCACAATACACGGCTGTTTCAAGCAGTTCCATGTGGAAGTAGAGGGCCTTTAAAGCCACTGTGACAGTTTATTTGTGGTGATTTAAACAGATTTTTATTCAAATTTTAAAATATGCATGAACAATAAAATAACATCAATTTATCATACTAAGCAAAACCCAGACCTGCTAACCCCTACACAGCTATGGTAATAGCATTTTGGTCAAGTGGTAGTCGTTTTGGAGATGTCAGAGTAGTTTAGCACGTAACTTGAGTTGCTGTTCGCTTAACGCCAAACACTTGATGCATGGATATTTCTCAGTAAATAGCGATCGCAACTTTTGCTGGCTGGTACAAACTTTCTTCTTTTCAGCAAGTGCGCTTTTCGATTCGGTCTCCTTTCTCTTTGGCATGGTTCAGACCGTTGTTTATCTGCTGCACTTTGTGGACGAAATAATGCACGCTGGGAAAACTCGAAGTTCACTCCGCTCGTTCTCATCCATTATCCCCAAACCGCATGTTCTTACCGACTACAAACCGAAAACACCACAAAATTTTGTTGGGGATTTATTTTTTCTTCAGTGTAGAATTTCATTAATGATCGTAGAGTGTAGTATTGGGAATGTTGGCGTAGGAAAATACGGCAAAATCATAGTGGTTGGCAGGTCTGGAAACCATACGCACATGGCTTATGATTGGTTTCTTACTTTTCAATTACAGAAAGGATACAAAAGCTGATAAGATGAACCCAGCGTGCCATTTTAAAGGTTGCAAAGTGAACACAGACACGCCGATGTATAGGAACACAAAGTTTTCTGCCAAAAAATTGGCAAGCTCAAACAGCTGAAACAGAAAATACAAGCATCCAATGAAGAATTCAATAGAAACATCATTATTTAATACTTACTCTGTTGAATTAAATTCAATATACTATGAAAAATTCATTTTTCTCTAAAAGGTATTTTTTCGAAAAATACTTACCGATGACATGACTAACTGGAAGTGTCTACTTACTCACACAATTTTAGCCTAAGAACCCGTTGTGCCCCTGCACAACCCGGGAGGCACTCGGGGAACCCCCAGAGGGGCCGAGAGTTGTCTCCCGTGCCTGCCCATCCGGTTCTGAGTCATACGATGATTCCTCAGTCAGGATACTTAGCACACCAGCGGCAAGCGGGGCAGGTGGGAGGGTCCTCCGAGTCATGTCATCGGTAAGTATTTTTCGAAAAAATACCTTTAAGAGAAAAATGAATTTATTTCCTCAAAAACATTACCGATGACATGACTAACTGGAAGAATAGCGAGAAGGAGGAGGGTGCCACTACCCCAACCACCCCCATGGGGCCAATGCAGGGCCATCCTCCCTGTCGCACACTCCCGACAATTTTAGCTAAGTGCATACCTACGGTGCCTGCGGCGCCGGAAGGGAGTGTTGTGCCGCCGTGATGTCCCCCACCAGAGCGAGGTTGTCTTGCTGGCCTGCCAGATCCCGGAGGTAGAAGCGGGCCAAGGTCAATTCAGCTCGCCAGCCCACGGCTGCCATGATGTCCTTGACCGCGCAGTTCCGGTCAAATGCGAGGCTCGGGGCCATGGCTCGTACCTCGTGTGCGCGTATCTTGAGCCTCTTCGCTCCCTGTGGGGAGAGGTCCTGGTAGGTGGACCTAATGATCCAGCGTAGCCAGGAAGAAATCGTCTGGGCTGTTATGTCAGTTCTGCCGGGTTTTAGAGGCAGGAAAAGGCGTGACCATTATCTCTGGACGGATTTGGTACGGCGTAGGTAAACACGTAGGGCGCGCACGGGGAAAGCAGCACGCAGCATCCATAGGGTGATCACCTGTGGCACGGTCAAAGGAGACCTGGTCTTGGCAAGGAAAGCAGGGTCCATGAGAAGCTGCACGGAGCCATCCGCAGGCAGGGCATGCCGAGAGCGTGTGTAGCTCGCTGACTCGGGCCGTGGTGGCAAGGGCCAACAGGAAGCATGTCTTACGAGTCACATCCGTGAAGCGGGCCAACGGCAGCGGTTCAAATCTGGCGGAGTTTAGCTACGTCAGCACCCAGGGGAGGTCCCAGCGCGGAATGAACGAGCGGGGCACTGGACGCTGCAGGCCGAAATGAGTCATAAGGTCAGCGATGTCTTTACAGGCGCCGGGATCCGGGCGGCCGAGGTGCCGGTAGGTGTTGGCAATCATGGACAGGTACCCCCGGATGGTGATGGGGGCCAAACCTTGGTGTCCGAAGAGCCAGAGGAAAAAGTCCGCGAGCTGGGGATTCATCAGTTCGGTGGGGGAGAGGCGTTGGTCCTCGCACCAGGAGCACAGTACTCGCCACTTTCCCTCGTAGACGCGCCACATCGAGGGTCTGCGGGCGGAAGAGATCGCTTCCATTGCTGCACTCGAGAAGCCTCTAGCGGTGAGGGCGTGCCGCAAATCTCCAGGCGTGAAGGAGGAGACGCTCCGGGCATGGGTGGAAGAGCGATTGGCGAGGCTGCTTGAACATGGTCCCCGGCGTTGGTAGCTGCGGGGGGAGGGGGGGGGGGGGGGGGGTCGGTGGTGAGGCTGAGGATCAGGATCAGGATCAGGAATTTATTTAACGTCTTTTCACACATTGGTGATATTAGACAAACAAACAAAAAAAACAAAAAAACAAAAAATAAAAAAAAAATAAAAAAAAAATAATAAAAAAGAAAAAGAAAAATCAACCAAACACACAACTTATGAATATCAAAGAATAGCAATAATTAACTTCCAACGACACACACACAAATTACTTATTATAATTGTTTACCCACCAGACTATGAATTATTATATTATTATATTAACTATTGGAATGGCAATATTACTATGTAAGATGTCATACAAATTTTCTGCTAAGTGATCAACTATTATGTTATTTTTTTTTCAACAGATTCATTGTAATATGACACTCACAGAGTATACGTTTAACAGAGATGGGGCTTAAGCACTCGCATTTGATGTCTTTAGCGAATTTTGTTTTCCATGAATTTAGTCTTAACTTGTATATCAATGAAGCCGTTTTTCTTGAACAAGGTGGAACATGAGAAGTATGTTTCATATCATCGTTGTGAAAAAAGCTGTTTAGCACAGAGTACATTTCATGTAGAGATAATTGCATATTATTACAAACTGCTGAGTTTTCTCTACTTATAGCTCCCTTTTTTGCTAAATTTCATTCCAATAAATTCCGCAGTGTGAGGGTAACCAAAGAAAATCGATCCCTATTCCTCTGGACATAATACAGCTCATAATATGTTTTATTTCATACATTAAGTCTTCTCTAATGTTAAATCCCAGCTTTTTAGACTATATAGGACAGATTTGAAATCGAAACAAATCAAAATGTTAAATATATCATAAGGTAGAAGTTGAATATAATTTAGTGCCATGAGAATCGCATACAGTTCAGATGTAAATATAGAAAATCCTTTACCAAGATAAAAAGATTTCTTCACTTTGAGATCTGGAATAACAAAGCCTGCACCACAATCTGAAGAATCTGTGAAAATTTTCAAATGTTTAAAATATGTTGTCTGTAATTTTTCTTTCACTAAATTTGCTAAAATGTTTACATCCTCATCTTTTTTCAAATCTGTGTAATCTATATTGAAAGTAGCATTAATATGTTCCCACGGAGGTATAGTAGGAGTTACTGGTAAAACGGGAATAGACTTAATATCTATACTGCAGTGTTCTACAGCATCTTTGACATAATTACGTATAGGTAAAATATACGGGATTGTTTGCGCTCTCTTTGGGAAATCCAAATCTGCGTCTAAAAATATGTCTTCTCGTACTGAATTTTTGACGGACAGGCTTCGGACAATGTATTTTGCAGTTGCTAATTTACGTTGGTCAGATAAAGACAGAATACCTGCTTCTTTGTAGGTTTTTACAGTATTAGTATGAACTGGCACTCCAAGGGCTAATTTAACTGCTTTACTGTCAATGCTTTGCAGCTTCTGTAGAAGTGTAGCTGGGGCAGTAAAGTAGACTTCCTGACCATAGATAAGTGTTGATCGAACTAAAGATGTACCAAGGTGTAAAACAGTTTTAATGTCCTGACTCCATGGTTGTGAGTTTATAATTTTTAACAAGTCTTTTTCTTGCCTTATTTAATATGGCTTCAATATGAATTCTCCAAGATAATTTAGATGTAAAATGTACACCTAAAAACTTTACACAATGTTGGTAGATTAAAGGCGTCCCATTTAGGGATAATTTAGGCAATGTTTTAGCACTTTCCCCATTATTGAAAAGCATTAAACAAGTTTTTTTCCCCAGATAATTCAAGACCATTTTCTTTCATATAGTTTGATAATTTGTCCAATTCAATCTGATAAATTTTTTGAACGTAATCTACGATTCTTTTTGGGGTACGTTTTCTGAGATTAGTGTTTATCCATATAGCGATATCATCTGCATATTGTACCACAGTTGTGTCCTGTGAGAGAGATTGTGGGAGGTCGTAAATTAACACAGTGAATAAAAAGGGTGAAATTATTGATCCCTGCGGAATACCCATATCTATTTTCTTTAAGGTTGAATAACATTTACCAACTTTGGTGCAGACAAATCTTTCAGACAAAAAGCTTTTAATGTATTCATACATAAACCCGGTTATGCCAATCTGTTTTATTTTGTATAATAATCTAGCATGCCAAACACTATCATAAGCCTTTTTTACATCAAAAAAGGTTGCTAATATACTTTTTCGTCTAGAAAATTGTTTTTTAATGTTATTTGTGAGTTTAACTAAATGGTCTGTCGTACATCTACCTTTCCGAAAACCAGCTTGATGAACTGGAATTATATCCTGTTTTTCACAGTAATGAAATAGCCGATTTAAAATAATCTTTTCCATTACTTTGCAAGCTCGTGATGTTAGTGCAATAGGTCTATAACTACTAATCAATGTACGTGTTTTACCCGATTTGAGTACTGGAACTACTACTGACTGCTTCCAGGTAGTAGGAAGAGATCCATTAAACCAACATTTTTGGTAAAATTTATGTAGTAGTTTTTTCCACGACTCAGGTAAATGATAAAGTAGTTTGTAAGAAATTCCATCTATACCCACTGCACTAGAGGTATTTGCAAACGATTGTAAAACGTCCAGGAATTCATTATATTGAATTGGAGCATTAATATACTGAGAATGATTAGAAACTGGTTCTTGATAATCTGCTTTGACTTCTTGTTTTCTGAGGTTTATATTTGGTAAACTAAGACTTGATGTGAGACTACTTTCTGCAAACATATTAACAAAGGCCTCCGCTTTATCTACTGCACTAGGAAATGTGTTGCCTTCTACTGCGATTGGATACACTTGTAATTTGTATCCATTTTGTAATTCTGATATTTTTTTTCCAAACCTTATATGTATCTTTTGATTCAGACACCTCATTTTTACAGAACTCAGCGCAGTGAATCTTTTTGGCTCTCGCCACAATTCTGTTACAGTGTATTTTAGTTTTCTTCATTTCCCTAAAGTTCTCTTCAGATTTGTTTCTTATCCATTTTTTAAAGTGTTCCTTCTTAATATTTACTGCTAGTTCACATTCCTTATTCCACCAAACATTACCTGAATATTTACCTTTTGATTTTCCATTGCATTTTGGTATTGACTTCTCCGCAGCAGAAAGAACAGCTTTTGTAATATTTCCGTAAAATGTATCTATACTTTCATGTTCTATACTTGCAATGTATATGGGACATCAAGATTGTATCATACAGTTCCCAATTAGCATTGACATACTGAAACTTTGGAATTCTGTCCTCAGTATTGCAATATTCATCTTTATCTTTAACGTTTAATTGTATAATGATTGGAAGATGATCACTTCCCAAACAATACGTTGCCTGATGCTCTTAACTCCTTTTTTACCCGTTTCGAAACACGCGATTTTTCGTCTGATGTAGCTGATCTGAGGAAGTCACTGACACACGATGGCTCTATTGTTATTAGTTAGTTAGTTATTTGGGTTTAACGCCAAGCAGGCGACTAAGGCCATCTCACGGCGGTCTATTGTTATTGAACAAGAGAGTGTTGAGAAGTGTTTGAAAATGATTAATGTGAACAAGAGTGCCGGTCCTGATGGGATCTGTGGCAGGACGTTGAAGTTCTGTGCTGAACAGCTTAGTGGTGTTTTTCAACACCTTTTCCAGCTCTCCCTAGATAACTGCTCTATTCCCTCCGCATGGAAAACCTCAACGGTCATTCCACTTCCCAAGAAAGATAACCCCAAACAACTGAACGACTTCCGACCAGTTGCATTAACCTCCCTTGTCATGAAAACATTGGAGAAGATTGTCCGAGCTTTTGTTTTGTCTGCAACTGAAAGTAAAATGGATCCATTGCAGTTTGCTTACCGGGCTGGAAAGGGCGTTGAAGACGCCAAGCTGTTCATTCTAGACAAACTGTACACTCATCTGGAGAGACCCGGTGCACATGCCAGGATCCTATTTGCTGACTTCTCCTCTACCTTTAATACCATGCAGCCACACCTGTTAGCCCATAGATTACTGTCTAATTTCAACCTTCACCCACAGCTTGTTTTGTGGATTACAGATTTCCTTATCGGTAGACCACAACATGTTTTAGTTAATGGTCGCTTCTCTAGTACTGCTGTCACGTGGACCGGGTCCCCCCAGGGATGCTGCTTATCTCCACTCCTTTACATCTTGTACACTGACGATTGTAGGAGTTGTCATGCTGACAGTTATATTGTCAAGTTTTCAGATGACAGCGCCTTGCTTTCCCTTCAGCAAGGGTCATCTGATGAACATGGACCATCATTGACTGACTTTGTTCAATGGTGCGATGATTCTTTTTTAGAGCTTAACGTGGGTAAGACATGTGACCTTATTGTTGATTTTAGGATGAACAAGCAGGATCACAGTAAGACATGATACATGATAAGGAAGTTGCCATTGTCCAGAAGTATAAATACTTAGGCACCATCTTCGATGATAAACTCAGTTGGGATGACAATACTGAAACTGTTGTGAAGAAGGGCCAACAGAGATTATATTTTCTGAGAAAGCTGAACTCTTTCTCTGTTGACAGGACCATTTTAACTTTGTTTTACAAATCTTTCTTAGAAAGCGTCCTGACTTTTTTGTTCATTTTTTTGCTGGTTCCCAAATCTTAGTGTTAAAAACAAAAACAGTCTTCGAGAATTGTTCATCTCAGCTCCAAGATCATTGGGGAAGAACAGAGAAGTCTAGTTGTGTTCTGCGACCGTCAGATTGTAAGAAAAGCTACTTCCATCCTGGCTAATGATGCTCACGTGATGAAAGACCTCTTTGAATTGCTACCGTCTGGCCGCCGATACAGACAGCCACCATGTAAAACCAACCGTAGGAAACTGTCTTTCATCCCTGTTGCCGTCCGACTGTTAAATATTTTGTAATCTACACAGCTATTAAAAGTGTGTGTGTGTGATGTGCCGGGTGTATATGTGTGTGTGTGTGTGTTTATGCAGCTGTTTCATCACGTGGGTATATGTCTTAATATTAGTATTATAAGTCTTACAGATTTAGAATATTAATATCAGGTACAAATGGGATATTAGAATGTCCTGATATTAATTAATGTTTATTAAATGATTTTATTTGATTGTTTCCCCGGTCCACACAAATGTAATTGCCCTTTAAGGGATAAATAAAGTTATTTGAATTGAATTGAATTGAATTGAAATCTTCCTCAGTGATCCAAGTGCAATTTGTTGCCAGGGTTGGGCTTACTAGTGATATATCAAGAGCAGATGCTTTATGGGTATATACATCTGGGATTCTAGTGATTCTACCATCATTTAAAATGATTAACTTAGAGTCTGAAATATTTTCTACTAGACGACTGCTTGTAACTATCGTACATCCAGACTCCCAGAACGGTGCATGAGCATTGAAGTCTCCTAGGACCATCCATTGAGAGGAAGTTGTTTGCTGAGAATCAATATCTTTTAGCCAGTCAGTGTTGTCATCTTTTGGCCCTCTAGGTAGGTATACGGATATCACATTTAAAGTATTTTGATTATTAATTTTTACCATGGCCCCAGTGATATAGATATCATTTAGATCTTTGGTTATAGAGTACGTATTTAGTGACGAATATTCTAGGTCATCTCTAATGTATAACGCAGTTTGGACTTTATTCGAGATAGCGTCATAATTGTATAGAGGAGGATAATAATAGCCTCGAAGTTTTGGGAGTTGTTTACCTTCTACATTCAGAGATTGTAACGCTAATATGCTATACTCTGACTGTGAGATGTGATTCTCGAAGGATAGGAAATTTGTTGAAATAGATCTGCAATTCAACTGAAACACTCATATTGCTTGTGCTCTCCTTCATTGTCAGTGACCTCTTTGTAGCGAAAGAAGGTCAACTGAAGGAGAAGGAAAGCACCAAATTAAAAAATACAAATAACTAATACTAAACAAAATGAGCTCTTTCAAAACACCAAGAATCGATATATCTCAAACAGTTCAGTACTAAATCAAAAACTAGAACTAAACTATCTGGATATCATTTCAAAGTTGCTTTTGAACCGGACTTGATAATGTTGTTAACTTTACCACATTTGAAATGATAATCAGTTAGCTTATTTATATTTCATTCGGTCAGAAACTTAGAGTGAATACCAGTGACCCCTCCAATCATAGTATCCACTGGAAAGTTTGGGATATTGGTAACTTAATGTTCGTTTCGGTTTTTCCCAAAATAAGTTAGATAAATGTCTCCCGATGTTACGTGCAAAAGTTGAAGATCCCCTTGCATTTGGATGTATTGAGTCCCGCAGATGAAACTTAGAGTTAATGTTTTCATGATGAATTACGGAAAAGTTCTGGTCCTCAATAAGTTCTGACACCACCGTGGCATTGAAAATCTCACGTTTTATGTTCAGTTGAATATCCCTGCATGGGGCGATCTTGCTGACTACTATATGACCTGCCGGAAATTTCTTTTTGAGATCACGCACTGCTGTTACAAATGATTTCCCAGCAGAGTGTGGATTTGAAGATTTAATGTTATTTACACCAGGATGTATGACGACAGCATCGACGTCTTCCTTGATGCTGTCCGTAGCTTTGGAAACGTCTTCAACGGTGAAGGTGCTTACCTTTGATATGGACAAACCGTACGAGATTCCAAGCTGGTTAGAGCGCACGCCTGTCAAAGTGGAATCATGAAATATTGCTACTCTTGGCATTATTACGGTCTTTGATTGAGATGATGACGCATTTTGGCATTTGACGTCATCTCGATTGTTGTGTTTTCGTTGATCGAAATTTCGATATTCCTGACTCTTTTGGTTATGTTTTCCGCTTACCTTTGTTTGGGAAGCTGAGGTAGCGGAATGTAATAAAGGCTGAGGAGGTCGGTGGTCAAAGACCAGTTCCAGGAGAATGGAGCGACCAGCAAGGTGACCGCATTGCATCCCCGAAGCTTGAGGAGGACTTTGGGGACAAGGACTGTTTGGGGGTAAGCATAAGCTATGAGTCCGTCCCAGGGGATGGAGAGTGCGTTGACTGCCCAGGCCAGGGGGTCCGGGATCGGGGAGACGAAGAGGGGAAGATGGTGGTTCCACCTCGTGGCGAACAAGTCGATCATAGGGGTCTCCCAGTACGTACAGATCTGAAAGATGTCTCGGCGAAGAGTCCACTCTGTGTGTAGCAGTTGGCCGGAACGCGAGAGAGAGTCGGCCAAGACGTTCAGGTGACCGGGAATGTGTCGGGCCCGGAGTGAAATGCCGCGGTCCTGGCACCAGAGCATCAGACAGTAGAGGAGCATGCACAGGTCAGGGGAGCGAGTACCGCCTTGCTTCTGGATGTACGCCACCACTGTCGCGTTGTCGGAGAGGACCAGGAGTTCCTGGTGACCGAGTCGGGTCTCCCAAGCGATGAGGGCTTGCCAAACTGCTTGCAGCTCCAACCAGTTGATATGCCGGAAGGCCAGCTCTGGGGGCCAGGAGCCAGACGTCGTGCTGAAGTCCGGTAGTAGGTGGGCACCCCAACCCGAGAGACTTGCATCGACACACAGGGATAACTGGGGGGGAGGAGACGCCAGGGGAACTCCGATAGCCAGCCACGCAGGATCCATCCAACGCTGCAGGTGGGGGCGAAGCATTGGATTTACCGGTACCAGGGCTGTCAAATCGGCGGAGGAAGGGCGCCAGTGAAGCAGGAGATGCAGCTGTATCGGCCAGGAGTAGAGAGGCCCAAGGGAGAGGAGATCCACGGCCGCATTCATCACGCAGAGGAGCTGAGGCCAGACTCTGGCGGGGGCTGCGTCCTGCTGTTCTAACTCGCCGGCCAAGGCGGCTAACTTCTGAACCCGTTGCTCCGGCAAACGTACTCTGTTGAGGTCGGTGGCGAACTCCATGCCCAGGTGGACGAAGTGGCGAGAGGGCGTGAGGTCCGACTTGCCCACGTTGATCAGAAAACCCAACTGAGCCAAAAGCCGCATCAGCGCATCCCTGTCCACTGCTAGGACGGCCACCGACTGGTTGCGTAAGAGGAGGTCGTCGAGGTAGTTGGACGTCGGACTGGACAACAACTGCCGAGCCTTGGCCACCACTGCGTCCATCAGGCGGGTAAAAACCCATGGGCTGAGGTTGAGACTGAACAGCAGGGATCGGAACTGGTAAACTACACCGTCGCAGGCTAAGCGGAGGTACCTCCTCGAGGCAGGGTGGATGGGGACGTGCAAATACGCGTCGGATAGATCCAGGCTTACCGTGAAGTCCAAAGGCTGGACGGACTGGCTCTGAGGGCTCTGGCCATCTCCAAGCGGAAGGATGGTGCGGCGATAAAGGAGTTTAGCGCCGAAAGGTTGATGACTGGTCACCACTTTCCGCCCGGCATGGGTACGAGAAAGAGGTGGCTGTAGAAGGCTAGAGTCTCGGGGTGCACAACCACCTCTGTGGTGGGCCTTCTGCAGGAGAGAGGAGACTTCTGCGTGTAGGGCGCTGGCCTTCTGCGCGTCGGACAGCACGTGGTTCCACCAAGGGGAGCGAAGAAGTGGCGGAGGAGAGCGGAAGGAGATCCGAAGGCCGTTGGTAACAGTGGTCCGGATCCAGGGGTCGTCTGGGAACAGCGAGTGCCAAACTTCGCTGTACTGTGAAAGCCTCCCGCCGACCAGAGGCCCCGGGACGGACGACGGGGGCGGAGGAGCGCAGGAGTCAGGCGGCCCGCCCGCGCCCGGGGCAACGGGCAGGGCGGAGCCGGGTGGGGGCAAAGGAGCTAACTTAGCCAGGGCGGCCGAAGGCGGGGCGCTGGCGGGGAGGCGCGGGACCAGAGGACGCAGGGAGTCTGGGGAGCTGCAGGGCGCGACCCGTAGCCTTGCGGGCTGGACGAAAGCGAGGGGGAGCAGTCTTGCCAGGCCACCGATCCGCATTCGCCATCTTCACCGAGTTCCAGGTGTCGCCGAAGAGGAGGGGTCCCCCCAGGGGGGCACAGCGAAGCTGATTATGCAGGTCCGGAGGCATAACCCGACAGGCCAGCAGAATGGCATCCCGATGCATGAGGTCACAATTGGAGGACGCCGCCATGGCATTGACGGACGAGTGGTAGGCTGCCCGATTGGCCGCTTCCGCAAGAGCGAGGAGATCTCCAAGGAGGGGAGTCAAGGAGGGATGCCAGGCGTCCTCGATCCGGCGAACGAAGGCTTGGGTGAGTATCTCAAGAAAGCCCGAGCAGGCGAGAGTGTTGCGAACAAGCATAGCAGTACTGTCCAAGCCCCGGGGAACTGCACACTTGAGGAGGGTGAGGCCGCCCGCCTGAAGGATGGCCGCCGGGTCCACCGTGGGAAGGGGGCAGGCAAAGGCCTGGGAGTGTCCGGGGTACCATCCGTGACGAAAGGCGATGTCGAGGCCGGGGGGCCACCTACAGTCGGAGAAGAAATCGGTCTCCCGAGGGGCGGCGAGCAGATGAGCGGAGAAGGCGTCCCGCATGTCGTGAAATCCGGGAGGCTGAGGGAGCGACTTGAACTTCTTGGTCTGCTTGCCAGCGTCGATGAAGGCATGAGTGGGGGAGAAGGGGGGCAAGCGTAGACGGGGAGGGCGGCCGAGATGAGGCAGACAGCCTCATCTAGGGCGAGTAAGGTTTCCGCACAAGAAGTCGCAGCCAGCGGCGAAGGGTCCGAGAAGTCGGAGACGGCCAAGCGAGAAGTGGAGGAACGGCCAGGGGGGCCAAGCAGCGCGGAGACGGAGTCCTCAGGGAGAAGACTCGTTACCTCGTCATCCTGGGGGGGGGGGGGGGTGTGGGGGGGGGGGTGGGGGGGGGGTGGGGGGGGGGGGCGGCGGGGGGGGGATGGGGGGGGTGGGACGCTAGAGGAAGACAGACCATGCCGAGAGTCCGAACGGGGGCTGTGGCGAGACCGGGGCGGAGGCCGGGGGGAGCCCCACCAGGAGCGGCGAGGGGAGCGGCTGCGATGACAGGAAGAACAACCAAGATCCTGATGACGAGTGCCCCTGCCTGAGCGGCACCGAGGGGAGGCACGGGGGGGGGGGGAGGGGGGGGCTGCTGGTTGTCTGATGCGCGCGGCGGTCCTTCCGGCGAGCATCCAAAGGCAAGCAGGGTCGCCGGGAGTAGTAGGAAGCTCGAGAGGGCTCCAAAGGTTCTGAGGTCCTCGGGTGCGTGGCACTTCCCCTCTGAGAGCCTGGCTCAGTGAGGCGGGCTGCCTGCCAGCATATGGACTCCCCGGAAGAGTCCGCGAGCGTGAGAGACGAGCGAGAACTGATAGCGGACAAGGGGCGGCACGACGCGCATCCCCGTGGGCCGGGCTCCGTGAGGCGAGCGCCGTGTGTCCGTGCATTGACTTCAGTTCTCCGAGCAGTGCTGGGTGCATGCATTCGGCGCGGCGTCAGTTCCACAGGGTCGGCACAATACCGTTTGGTCACTGCTCTGGGCACAGTGGGGGGCGCCTGGATGGGAGGGTCACTCACAGGGGACGGTCGGTCCCGCCTGTAGAAGCTCCATAACTGAGACCACCTCAGTTCAGGCCTGGGGGAGCAGATGTCACAGGCTCGGTCCGAGGCACAGCCAGACCAGGGCAGGCAGACCTTGTGGTTGTTCGTTGGCCACTGGAAATCGCCGCACAGTGTGCAGGTCCTCACCTGGCAACTGCAACACATCATACACATGCAAGCGTACAAGCGAGAGCACGTGGCTCCGCCCAGCTAAGGCGACCATTCGAGGCCACGGTTACACTAGCAACCTAACGTATATGGGTTAGGCCCTACAATGGCGAGCCCAACGTGCAAAGGAGCGAGAGCGAGGGGCCCCGATAGCGAAGCGTAGCCTAAGCTGTCAAGGAACAAAGCACAACGCAGTAAGCGCCCAGCCACACCTCACTCGAACCGCCAGCGAAGAGCATGGGTGCCGGCCCCAGGGTCCAGGCCAAGCTAAGACGAAGTCTGGCGCAAATGGTAGTCAGATATAACACGTGAAGCCAAGGGCTCCAACGAACCGGCGTCCCGCCCATAGGCCGGCCGAAGGCCATAACAGCTACCTTACCTCTAAGCAGCAGCGGGAACGGGGAAAGGCACCTCCATACCACCGTCGGCGATGGAAGGTGGGGGCACAGGAAAAAGGGACGAGAAGCGACCGCAGGCAGCAGCGCAACAAGAGCTCACTAGGAAGCGCAGCACAAAGCCAGGGCCGGCACATCAGAAATAGCTGGGCCAAGAACAGTCACGAGCAAAGTCCAGTACGAGTTCCAAACCGGTCGCACACAGGCAAGACCGGAGGCTAAGCAAACACGTCTGAATGGCGCGAGCTAAGTAGACTGACTGAGGAATCATCGTATGACTCGAAACGGGATGGGCAGGCACGGGAGACAACTCTCTGCCCCTCTGGGGGTTCCCCGAGTGCCTCCCGGGTTGTGCAGGGGCACAACAGGTTCTTAGGCTAAAATTGTGTGAGTAAGTAGACACTTCCAGTTAGTCATGTCATCAGTAATGTTTTTGAGGAAATAAATAACCTTGTTTCTTCTTTGCTTTCTATTTGTTGTTGTTTGAACAATAAACCTAATGTGACAAATGTTCAAAATTGAACACACATCTGAGTGAAAACCTGCAAATATTCAGATTTACCTGTTTAGTCCTCGCTTTAGACTCTTGTGACAGGTTATTGTAAGTGTAATGAGCCTGGGTTATTCCACAGAATAGCACAGCCACGATTCCTGCAACAAACATCAAAGTACCGGTAAGATGATAAGAAACATCAGAGTACGGGTAAGATGATAAGTTCCCATGGCTCTCTAGAGCTTCAAACATGACTACACGGACTGCTATTAACCCCTTCACTACTAAGAAAAAAGTGAACATGATCCAACTATGAGAGACGAAGATCCTCATGAGCCCCCGCAACTGCTGGAGCTCATGAGGATCTCTGCCTCTTGCTGAAACCAATTTGTATCCATGTTTCTTGGACGGTTGCCTTTTGGTCATTGAACGAACAAAGATTTCAGAAACAAAAGTGTACATACAGCATACATACAGTGGCAGGGAAAGGGTTAATGATAAATACTTAGAGACTCAATAGTGTAGGCCATCAGAGCAATTCGCCGTCTTCAAGTCATCAATATATTTTCTGGCAATTGGGCCAGTAAGATTAATTGGGGCATAATGACAACATGCGGCGGTTGATGCTCTAGAGTGTACTACATAAGAAAAGATGATACTGTCGACAAATTCAGTGAAAAAGCAACCTGTCTTGCCGCAAACTCTATATCAACTTATCAAGGGAAGTAACTGGGCCACATAAACATCTCCTAAAACCATGAAAACATACAGAACTTATGCTCTTTTAACATCACTTGAAGATCTTTCAACAGCACATAGTGTATAATTATTTAAACTGACAATTTTATATTATTTTCTTAGTTTTTTTAAGTCCCTTGTATTTATAGAAGGGACTTTTTAGCATGGGTTGTGGTGGGGCGAATTTAATAGCATGTCCATGATGTCAAAGGCGGGCAGGCTAAACTTCTAACAATTGAAGTAACAAGATAAAAATTACGTCATGTCTAGTTACACTAACCTCGCTGCTGAACATACATTAAGTGCCGTATGTGCGTATGTATGTGTGTGCGTATGTATGTAAACAAGAGAACCTCTGATATTTCTGCACACACAAGCTTGAAACTTGGCGAAATACTTTCTTAAGTGGGTGGCTAAGACAGCCTCTGAGCATATTGTAATTGAATGTCTCATTGAAGACATAAACAACCGTTTATAGGAAGTCAATTGACCCAGAGTACGTAATTTTTGTCATATTTACTTGAACTTTTGCATATAGCTAGTTTGGAGAAAGACATTGGATAGTTCGTTAGCCAGCTTTACATCCTTTCAACTTCTTTAATAAAAATCAATTCTTTTCAGAAAAGAATTAAAACACTAAAAAACCTTTACTTCTAGAGAAAGTCAGACAGTGGCGGTGAAGTAAAAGAGGCAACTCTGTCACCACGCAGACACTGACATAATACTCTAAATATGACGTCATTCTCTCTTGCGCGCGTGGCTCTCTTTCACACAAACATGCGCGCATCTCCTGGAGGAATAGAGATCCTCATGCCCCCTCCAGGTGCATGAGGATCTATGCCTCTTGGAGATGTTTGGAGCACGCACGCACGCACTAACACACGCACACACATCGACGTGCTTTCAGAAGAGCATGCAGGTGACCCGTGTACTTCGTATATCATATAGCTAGGTAAAGTCAACGTGCTTTCACAAATTAATAGCAAGACTGAAACTGTACCATGAAGTTCTAGTTTTGTCAACATTTTCTCAAGCCTATGAAGCAAAAGTGAAACTCATATCACGTAAAATATAAAATTATGTAAAAACTAAAACTTACGTCATGACAAATGACGTTTCACAAATCAATGACGCATATGTCCTGTGCCCCTTATAGAACTCACTGACGCATTGGCAGATTTGCGAGACTTTTTCAATAGGAGATAATTCAACATCAGAATCAGGTCAAAGACAAAAGGTAGAGACCATTGACAGCTCAGACAGCTCTCATATAGAAGGGACTTTGTGGGATATGGTTCATCCCATTTTGTTTAAAAATGAAATTGCCCCCTTGTCTGCAGAAAGTGGTTCACTAGCCAAACAGTTTCTTCTTGCTAACTTATACTTGTGAAGTGTACACTCACAGCATGCACACTACAGGCCTGGGGCCAGTTGCATTAGCGAGCTTTAGTCCTGCACCAGCCACTAAGCAGTTAAGTCATAATAATGATAACAGATACTTGATACTGTGCCTAACCTCCTAAAAAAGAGCTCCAGTCGCTTTACAATCAGTAATATACACACACAATACACAGAAATAAATATACAAATAAGTATAAGCAAACTAGTAAAACAAAACAAAAGACCCACAAAAACACTGGTGTGTACGTGCGTATCCACATAATCACGAACACACACACATGCTGAAATGGGTCATAAGGTGGTCCGTGCCGCAGTGGTAAAAGCGCCTGCCACCAATGCTAAAGGTGCGAGATTTGATATGCGGTTCCCATGTCGGACTTTTCTACTCTAACAAGTGTCACCGCTAATTCGGGCAGAGCATCAGGGGTTCTTTCTCTGGGTACTCTGGCTCTTCCTCCCCTTCCACATTGGTACCGGTTTCAGGCCATTTTATAAAAATTATACCAAATACAAGCGATCAAAATTTCCAAAACTTCAGTAGCCGAGCTGACCTGTTGCACCACGTGAATGTCCTGTGTTCGTCGTGTACTGTGTTTATATTAAGAGTGAATGCGCGAGTGTGCGTGTTGGGATCAGTTTGAGGCACTTTGAGCAGATTCGCAGAATTGGGTCAAGCGCCTATATAATAACTGGTATTATTATTTTATTATTATTATTATTATCAGTAGTCAGATTTGAAGAGATATGTTTAAGTATGAGGCATTTGGAATCAAAGGAGTGGTTCCTGCTCACTAAGTGAATACTGACTGCATTGGTGACTGGCCAAAAAGAGAGGCCCCCCCCCCCCCCCCCCCCCAAATAAAAAAAATTAAAAAAAACAAAAAAAAAAACATGCTAAAATTCTCTAACAAAAACATATCAAACAGCAGCAATATAGAGGAATCAACCATGGAAATTTAAGGGTACTGCCTAGGAAAGCTGATCCAGCACTGCTCTGAACAATCTTGGTCTCCAAAACACTCACTGAAGTGTATGGGGTGAATGAGTCATATTACCGGTAAGGTCAGCAGCCTCTGCAGCCTGGAAGCTGGAGTAAGACATGAGGAAAAACAGCGCCGTCTCCAGGAGAGGGAAGTCCCGAACTCTGGTAAACTTGGTCAGCTGCAGGCCCTTAAGGAAAACTTAATAGAGTCCATGTCATTTACTAAACCGTTACATGCTTAGGCTGATTTTGTAAAATTTGCATATTGTCCCATGAAGGCTCCATTACAGATTAGGAGATAGATCAACTGTTTTAGTTCAAGGGTGGTGCCAGAACAGCTTGGTGCCTCGCCAAGCTATTCTGGCATCACCCTTGAACTATCTGTCAAATTTATTTTAAGCAATGGGTGTATCAGGATGAAATGGACTAATGTGTGCAAGTTAAGTCCTTGTCTACAGCTGTCTAGTGCATTCTACACAAGCTTACTTCCCATACACCGTTATTGTTAAGAAACTTTGACACACAGCCATGTGCAGGCCAGCTAAGGCAGATGTATTGGCCTTTTGCAGATGTATTGGACTTCTTCAGACGCATGGGCCTTTTGCTCACGAAGACATTTTTTTTTTCTTCACGTCTATGTAAATGCAGCACTACAATAATGATTATGAATAATGCAGTCTGACTTTATGACTCATGGGTAGTGTGACATACTGAGGCTGACCAGTAAGTTCTTTCTAATAGTTTGTTCAAACATCACAAGACAGATGCATTGTGTCTGGCCTAAACACTGGATGCATAATGATGTAATAATAATAATAACAGTAATGATAATAATACCATTCAATATATCATATGATAAGACAATATTAGTTGTTTAGATCAAAGACAACATTATGGCTTTTGGTCACACCAAGATTGTCGCTAGAATAAATGAAACACAACTTTTGTACAGCAGTTTGATGCTACATCAAGTGTCTCATAGAATTTGTTACATTTTTTTAATGTTGTCACTGCGAGAAGATGTCTCCACAAAGCATGAATCTTGCAAGCAATTTGCGTATCAATTTCTAAACATCCCTGCCCTTTGCTGTGTAATCAAGACAAATTTGCTGCATAGACCCGCGACAAAACCATGACTTTTTGTCACATCTCGACCCTCTCACTCCCCTTATAATAGTTAACACCTAAAATCAATGCATATGTTAGGAAACAAACAAACCCACAACCTAGTGAAACAAAAGGATACAAAAGCTGAGATGACTCCAAAGAGCCCCCCAATGGCGAATGCTCCAGCAAACACACCGACAAACTTTCCAAAGGACTGGAACAGGGCCTCTACATTAAAGGAGTCAGATGACAGTTTGCCGTACACCAAAACAGACCTGAAATAGAAACATTCAACTCATTCACCACTAATAATGATTTGGCAGGTGTCTAAAAAGACTGTTTTCCAGTTGCAGAAGATGGACTGGCCATGACAGATAAAGATAGTGCAGCGCTAGATTAGCTTGGCACAAATCGTGCACTACCCTTAAACCCTCAAGACCAAACCAACTCCTGTCATGGTTAAATGTGTGAAGATGAAAATGATCATGAAGGTTGCCATGTCCATGGAATTTGCTTTCTTTTGATGGCATTCCCCCATACCCCAGGACATTTGTCAACAAGGTTAAAAAGCAAGATGGGATGAACCATAACCCACAAAGTCCCATCTATTGTTCTTGCTGTCAAGGGTCTCTACCTTTTGTCTTTGACCTGATTCTAGTGTTGAAATATCTCCTATTGAAAAAGCCTCGCACATTTGCCAATGTGTCAAAGAGTTGTATAAGGGGCACAGAGCATACACGTCATTGGTTTGTCAAACGTCGTTTACTTACTTACTTACGCCTGTCACCCCTCCCAGGGTATAGGCCGTCGACGAGAGACCTCCAGCGACTCCTGTCCTGTGCTTCTCCTTCGATTTTACTCCAGGTGGTTCCCAGTCTCTTAATGTCTGCTTGGAGGTCTTGACGCCAGTTGTTTCTCGGCCTGCCTCTTTTCCTCTTTCCCTGGGGGTTCCATGACAATGCCTGCCTAGTGATACTGGAAACTGGCTTTCTCAGACTGTGACCAATCCATCCCCATCTTCTTCGTCCAATTTCATTCTCTGCTGTTATCTGCTCTGTTCTCTCCCAGTGTCTGACGTTGCTGATCTTCTCTGGCCAGTGGATTTTCAAAATTCTTCTAAGGCAACTGTTTATGACGATCTGTACTCTGTTGACTGTGGTTTTTGTCAACCTCCAAGTCTCTGCTCCATATAGGAGAACTGCTTTTACGTTTGAGTTGAAAATCCGGACTTTGGTGTGTTGTAACAGCTCTCTGGAACTCCACACTTTCTTCAGCTGGAGAAAGGCTGCTCTGGCTTTACCGATTCATGCTCCGACATATGCATCAGTGCCACCTTTTTTGTCAATGATGCTCCCGAGATAGGTGAAGGACTCCACCTCCTCCAAAGGGTTGCCAGCAAGCAAGACTGGTTTTTCCCTGGTTGCATTCAGCCTCATTGTCTTTGTTTTCTGTTTGTGGATGGTGAGGCCCACTTGGGACGAGATGTCAGCAAGCCTCGTGGTCTTGTCCTGCATTTGTTCATGAGTGTGGGACAGTAAAGCCAAGTCGTCATGCCGTTTTTGTTTTGTGTTGTTTCTCTGTAATTTTATATTTTTCATGATACGAGTTTCACTTTTGCTTCAAAACTTGAGAAAATGGTGGCAAAATGAATTTTTCTCTAAAATGTATTTTTTAGAAAAATATTTACCGATGACATTACTAAAAGGAATACTTCGCTTAGCTTAGCAATTTTAGCCCAAAAAACTTGTGTACCTCACAACAGGGGAGGCAATCCAGGGTATAATTACCAGGATAACCCGAGTAGCCTCCCATGCCTCCCTATCCGGTGGTGCACTCACCCTTTCCCGCCAGTCTCTGAGCCTTAGCTCTACTGCGGCAAGCGGGGTAGGAAGGATCCCTCTGAGTAATGTCATCGGTAAGTATTTTTCGAAAAAAAATACATTTTAGAGAAAAATTCATTTATTTTCTCAAAATCATTACATTACTAAAAGAAAAAATGGTGAATAGGTGGAGGGTGCCGCAAGCTTAGTACACTCCCATGCCTGAGCGCCCAAGAGCGCACTATCGAGGCCCCTCCCTACGTGCCCACTCCCGACAATTTTAGCCAGGCATTACCTATGGCGCCTGTGGCGCTGGGAGGGAGTGCTGCGCCGCCGAGATATCCCCCACAAAGCCAAGGTTTGTGCGCTGGCTGGATACGTCTCGCAGGTAGAAGCGGGCGAAGGTAGACTCAACCCACCAACCCATGGCTGCCACAATGTCCCTCACTGCACAGTTTTGGTCAAAGGCAATGCTCGCTGCCACTGCACGGACTTCATGAGCCCAGATGCGCATCGTCTTGGCCAGCTCTGGAGAGAGTTCATTGTATGCTGACCGAATAACCCAGCGTAGCCAGGAGGAGATTGTTTGCGCCGATATGTCTCGTCTGCCCGGAGCCACGGGCAGGAACAGGCGTGAGCGCCCTTGTCTTAGTGGCTTAGTTCTGCGCAGGTACACTTTAAGGGCCCTGACAGGGTCCTGTAGGCGGGATTCAAGTTACTGGTCCGTTGCCTTGAGCGGACGGACGGTCACGACTTGAGGTGCTGAGGCGGGAAGGCTGTTCTTGGCCAGGAAGGTAGGGTCTGTGAGCAGCTGCACCGAACCATCGACCCTGCGTTAGAAACAGGAGGGACGCACCGAAAAGGCGTGTATCTAGCTAACCCGAGAGGCTGTGGCAAGTGCAAGTAGGAAGCAGGTCTTCCTGGTTAGGTCTCCCATGCGCGCTAGTGGTAGGGGCTCGAATCTCTCGGAGTTGAGCAAGGTGAGCACCCAGGACAGGTCCCAGCGAGGAATCAACGAGCGTTAGGCCGGCCGTTGCAGATCAAAGTGACCCATCAAATCTGCTAGGTCTTTGCATGCTCCGGATCTGGCCATCCCAGGTGTTGGAAAGTGTCTGCCACCATCGCCAGGTACCCACATATGGTGATGGGGGCTAGGTTCTCCCCGAAGAAAAGCCACTTGAAGAACTCGGCAAACTACGGGGTTAGTCAGGTCTGTGGGGGTAAGCCACTCTGCAGCACACCACGACTGGAGGACTCGCCACTTCCCTTCGTAGACATTATGGGTGGAGACCCTCCGGGCTGCAGAGATCGCTTCCACTGCAAAACCCGAAAAGCCTCTAGCTGCGAGGGCCTGCCGGACAATCTCCATGCGTGTAACAGCATATCTCAGCATTTGGATCTCAGTGGCTGGTTACTGGTGTGGATGTGATCAGGGTGTTGAGTGTTAATGTTATTAGTCTGCATGGTAGTCCTATTCAAGGTGCAAGCGTGAAGGTTACACTAATTGGAAGGAGTTGTTTTGATGTTTGTTTTCTGTACAGATTCCTTGTGATATGCATTCTGAACCATATGAAACTTTCATTGGGCTCTCATTTTACATCAGTGGTCAGTGGTCGCACTGGTGTTTTTAGTTTTGTGTACGTGTACGCATTGTATGTATGGGTGGGTACAAATGTAATTGACACAAAAACAGAGCATGACACTTTTTGGCTCACGTGTGACGCAAGGTGAGTCTATGTTCTTGGCTTGTGGTTGTCTGCCGTCATCTGTGATAAACTTTAACATTGGCATTTCTCTGAGGCTATTCAAGCCACATTCTTTAAACTTGGCTCAAGGATACTTTGGCGATACCTTTCTAAGCATAATTCAGTGACCTTTCTCAAAGGTCAAGGGTCACAGAAAGTCCAGAAATAGGTAAACAATAGCCATATTTTGACCAAAATTGTTTTTTCCCACATGCTGTTTCAACTTCAAGCCCAGACTTGGTGCAGAGATACCAGATGGTAGGACCTTTCTGTGTATACTAATTTGGTTGACTCTTTGGAAAGGTCAAGGGCCACAGAAGGTCCAAAAATAGGTTAAAAAATAGTGTTTTTTCTCAAATACTATTTTAACTTCAAACCCAAACTTGGTACAGATATATCTGGTGGTAAGACTTTTCTATGCATACTAATGTGGATGACCCCTCCAAAAGGTCATGGGTCACACAAGAGGTCGACAAATGTGTGAAAAATGCTGAGAGAAGAGGAGTCCCTGAAGCGAGTCTGTAGCCACGATCCACAGGCCGTCACCACAGACTGTAACGGTGTCGCAGGGATGCCGCATCCGTCCATCGGCTGTCATCCGAGTGGTCCAAGCGCTGATGTCTAGGCTGCGTCTCCGAGGTACAGTGGTCCCTGCCAGTCCGGTCCAAAGATCGTCTACCCCTGGTGGGAGTCTCTGGAGTCCGGCATCAAGACAAGGTCCGATGCCGCAACACTCCTGAACTCGTCCGCCAGTCCGGCGAGGAGGAGAGGGAAGACGAGACGTCACCTCGAGTACGGTATCTGAAGCGTGCTGTCCCCACACGCTGTGATCTCTCTTTCAATCGCGAGGACCGAAGACGCGGAGAATCCCTCACTGAGCTTGCAAGGCGGGAGGGTAGTGCTTCGGGGGGTCCGCACTCGACGAGGAAACATATCTCGTCGGCTCAATGCACTGATTGAACTCGCTCTGTCTCCATGGTGGCTGTCAGTGTCGGTGGACCGCTTGCGGCTCCACTCTCTATCTTGGAACCCCGAAGTCTGATTCCGTGGCTTGTCATGACGTCGACTTAAATTCCAGTCCCGCTCTGAGAGGTGCACCGATGGTGCGGCCCTGTCCAGGCGCTGGTCCGGCCTACGGCAGGAGGGTGCTATCGCCTCAGAGGGGTGGTCCCCCGTGTCTGCTGCCTGGGTTCTGTGTTTCCTTGGTGAGCGTGCATGAGACCCAACATACTCCTTGCGGGGGGGACCGAGCTCTCATTGCTTGTTTAACGTTGGGTGGCGAATCACATAAAGGCATTCCCCTGGCCTGGTAAGGGCAGGTCGGAGCTCTCGGTGCAAGACGGGATGGTAAGTCTCGTCGGCTGCTTTTAGGCTCAATCGTCTGTTTAGGACGCAGCAGCTCATTTCGTGGCACCTTTTTTGCGCCAACCAACACATGATGTCTGAAATGGCTTTCCTCTGCGTTACTTCCAAGGCTGCGGTCGCTACAAGCTTACATGCCAGTCTCTCTCTCCGGTAGAATGCCCACAGCTGCGACCATCGTTCTTCCTCCCAAGTCGCGCATAGGATGCAAGGTCGACTGGAGGAGCAGCCCGAGCAGGGTAGGCAGATATCATGTGCATCACTCGGCCACTGGAAATCGCCACACTTGGTGCAGGTCATGTCCTCACCTGAGTACTGTAACATAAGACAAAGGCCTTTGCGAGCGCTCGGAGCCTCCTTGCGAGGGTCAGTGTTCCCAGTTAGTCGTGTACATAGAATTCGGTCAAAGCCGCACCCGGTAAATGCCGGCTGAGGCAGTAACCGAAGCTTTACCTTGCCATGTCCCAAATGCCTGTAATCCACAAGACCCAAACACCAAGTAAATCCTCTGAATAAGGTAATCCAACACACAACCACACAGGTAGCACACAAATCCAAAGAAACCGCAGTATATCCACGTAAGAATAGTTCACAAGGAAATCCCACCATACACAGTCGGAGCATGGGAGATGCACACGACCGGTCTAGGTGAGCTAAGCGAAGAGACTGGTGGGAAAGGGTGAGTGCGCCACCGGATAGGGAGGCTACTCGGGTTATCCTGGTAATGATACCCTGGATTGCCTCTCCTGTTGTGAGGTACATGAGTTTTTTTAGCTAAAATTGCTAAGCTAAGCAAAGTATTCCTTTTAGTAATGTCATCGGTAATGATTTTGAGAAATAAATTAGAATTTCATGGTACAATTTCAGTCTTGATAGAATTTTTGTGAAATCAGGTTGACTTTATCTAGCTTCTTCTTCTTCTTCAGCTTTCCCGAGTTACTTTACCTAGCTACATCAGGGATGTCACTGGCCGTCGGACACCGGACATAGTCCGATTGACTTGGCCTAATGTCCGATGAACAGAAAGATCAGCAGGACAAATGTCCGATTGTTTGTTTCAAAAAGAGGACATGTGTCCGATTGTTTTTCCGTTGATCGCGGACACCGCTAGCGACATTTCTTTCCGAGTAGGCTGGCGCTTTGCGGTAGTCGGCTTTACACTGCGCGAGCGAGTGACGTGTAGTGTGTTATTCCCGGCAACGCCCTCTGATTGGCTGACCCTAAAGTTCAGCTATTTTTAGCGAAAGCGAGACTGCGCGAGCGAGGGTCGTGTAGAGTGTGATTCCGTAAACATCGGAGGGGTACCACTGTTCAACAGGACTCAGAAAAACCATCCACTTCTGCTGAGTGATCAGCTCATATCAGTTCCACCGAGTCTGAGGGTGTCATTTTGATTTTCACGTCAGTGTAGCAGCCTACTACATGTAGTGAAGTTTCAGATAAATCTAACAAATGTAGCCTATTGACAAGGCCTTTTTAAAGTATTTTCTGCATTGTTTTCTACATTTGTTCATCATGTCTATTAGCCACAAAAGTGTGAGAATTTAAATCTTTAACCCATTTGCTACCAGAAACCTGCTGTGGCCCATGCTGGAAGCATGGGCCACAGCAGGTTTCTGGTAGCGAATGGGTTAATGACAACATGAACAAGTAAACAAAAAAAATAGTAACTGGAATGATTTTTTTTTCTTATACATTTTCTTACAGAAAGCTCATCTCCTTTTGTTATAGCCTTAGGCTTACTAATCATTACATTTCCGTTTAGTCAGTACATGGTCTAATATTTTTATAATGCTATTCTAGTCAGTACATTTCCTTGCACTGTGAATTCCTTGAAGTGCCAAAATGACAGTTTAGTTTGTGAGTTGTGAGCCTGAGCATGAAGAATTTGCTACCTCTGTTACAAGGCCCTGATATGTTTTTCATGCGAATCTGCGATGACAGTATTATCTGAATGACATAATAACTTGTTCACTTTTCTTTGCCTTTTTACGTTTATGTCCTTTTCGTCAACAGTCAATAAATATCTCACTCAGCCTGTGTTTATGTGGTTTCTGTTTTACTATCAGTTTTGTCACGCGAAATGTCCTATTGTTTTGTTCCAATTCGGGACAAATGTCCTATCCCTCTGCCACCCTCCAGGACATTTGACCTATAGGTGTCCAGCTCCAGTGACATCCCTGCTACATGATATACTAAGTACACCTGCATGCTCTTTTGAAAGCGCATTGATGTGTGCGCGTGTGCCTCTTGAAGAAGCGCGCATGTCTGTGTGTGTGAGGGAGAGAGAGAGACAGATAGAGCGAGAGACAATTATGTCATAGAGTATTGCGACAATGTCTGCGTGGTGACGGAGTTGCTTCTTTTACATCACCACCACTGTCTGACTTTCTCCAGAAGTCAAGGTTTTCTACTGTTTTAATTTTTTTCTGTAAAGAATTAATTTTAACTGAAGAAGTTGAAAGGGTACAAAGCTTGCTAACGAACTCATTCAATGTCTTTCTCCAAACTAGCTATATCCAAAATTCCAAGTAAATATGACACAAATTACGGACTCTAACCTCTGTCAACCGACTTCCTATAAATGGTCTTTTTTTGTCTTCAATGAGACAGCCAGTTACAATATGCTTTGAGGCTCTCTTAGCCACCCCTTGAATAAAGTATTTAACCAAGTTTCAAGCTTGTGTGTACAGCAATATCTGAAATTCTCGTGTCTACATACATACATACGCACGCACTCACATACGCACATAATTATGTCCTTTTGCGCCAAATGTACGTTCAAGGTTAGGTTAACCTTGCTGCTGACATACATTTGGCATGAAGCGCCGTATGTATGTATGTATGTATGTGTGTGTGTGTGTGTGTGTGTGTGTGTGTGTGTGTGTGTGTGTGTGTGTGTGTGTGTGTGTGTGTGTGTGTGTGTGTGCGTATGTATGTAAACAAGAGAATCTCCGATATTTCTGTACACACAAGCTTGAAACTTGGCGAAATACTTTATTAATGGGGTGACTAAGAGAGCCTCCGAGCATATTGTAACTTAATGTCTCATTGAAGACATAAACAACCATTTATAGGAAGTCGGTTGACCCAGATTAGAGTCCGTAATTTCGGTCATATTTACTTGCACGTTTTCATATAGCTAGTTTGGAGAAAGACATTGGATAAGTTCGTTAGCCAGCTTTGTATCCCTACAACTTCTTCAGTAGAAATTAATTCTTTTTAGAAAAAAATTAAAACTGAAAAATGTATTTTTCTCTAAAATGTATTTTTTCGAAAAATACTTACCAATGGCATTATTAATAGGAAGGTACGCTTAGCTTACCAATTTCAGCCAAAAAAAACGTGTGTATACATCACAACCAGGGAGGCGACTCTAGTGAGTCATTACCAAGAAGCCCCGAGTAGCCTCCCTGCGTCCCTATCTGGTCACGTGCCTGGCCGTTTCCCGCCAGTCTTACCTTAGCTCAACAGCGGCAAGCGGGGCAGGAGGGAGGGACCTCTGAGTAATGCCATCGGTAAGTATTTTTCGAAAAAATACATTTTAGAGATATATACATTTGTGTTTAGGGCGGTCTGTGGCGTTAAGGCTCCTGCCACCAATACTAAAGGTGCGAGGTTCGATACCAGGTTTCGGCGTCGGATTTTTCTCCTATAGTAAGTGTCACCGTTAATTCGGGCAGACCGTCGGGGGTTCTTTCTCCGGGTACTCCGGTTCTTCCACCCCCTCCTCTTTGGTACCGGTTTCAGGCCACTTTATAAATTTCAAATACAAGCAATCAAAATTTCTGAAACCTCAGTAGCTGAGCTGACCCTTTGCACCACGTGAATGTCCGGTGTCTGTCTTGCACTGTGTTTGTCTCCAGAGTGAGTGCGTGTGTGTCACGTGAGCGTGCATGTTGGGTTCAGTTCACAGCGCTTTGAGAATATTCGCAGAATTGGGAAAAAGTGCCTATATAATAACCGGTATTATTATTATTTTCTCAAAACTCTTACCGATGGCATTACTAATAGGAAGAATAGCGAATAGGAGGTGCCGCCCCCTATGCATCTCTCAAGGGTTCACCTTGCCATGAAAAATGCACCCCATCATGCATTAAGCTATCGAGGTCCCCCCACGCACCCACTCTCCGACAATTTCTGCTAGGCATGACCTATGGCGCCTGTGGCGCCGGGAGGGAGTGTTGCGCTGCCAAGATGTCCCCAACTAGGGCCAGGCTGCCGCGCTGGCCAGATAGGTCTCGTAAGTAGAGGCGGGCGAAGGTGGATCCGCCCGCCAACCCATGGCTCCCCAAAGTCTCTCCCTGCGCAGTTGTGGTCAAGGCGGTGCTCACAGCCACTCTTCCGATCTCATGTGCCCGGATGCGCATCTTCCTTGCCCACTCTACTCTCTCTCTCTCTGAGCGTTGGGACCGAGCTCCTGATGCCTGGACTCGCCTAGGGAGCACGTCCCGTCATGGGCGGACCAGCAACTCCCTCACCGAAAGGTGGGGCAGGGCTCCAGGATGGGATCGTCTGTGCATGTGACGTCTGCCCGGGGCGAAGAAAAGGCGTGAGTGCCCTTGTCTGAGTGGCTTAGTTCTGCGCAGGTATTTTTCCAACGCCCGGACGGGGTCCAGTTGATGGGACTCCTGGGACTGGTCCGCCGCCTTGAGGAGCGGCCGCTGGGGACTGGTTCTTGGCCAGAAATGCCGGATCGGTGAGGAGCTGTACTGAACCATCGGCCCTGAACTGGAGACAGGAGGGTCACACCGTGAAGGCGTGGATCTCGCACACCCGGGACGCCGTGGTGAGGGCGAGAAGGAAGCAGGTCTTCCTGGTTAGGTCTCTGAGCCACACTAGGGGTAGAGGCTCGAACCGCTCCAAGTTGAGCCAGGTTAGGACCCATGACAAGTCCCAGGGAGGGATCAGCGAGCGGAAAACCGGCCACTGAAGATCCAGGTGCGCCATCAGATCCGAGAGGTCCTTGCAGGCACCTGGGTCTGGCCATCCCAGGCGTCGATACGTGTCTCCAATCATTGTCAGGTAACCTCTGATGGTGATGGGGGCCAAGTTCTGCTGGGAGAAGAGCCACAGAAAGAACTCGGCCAGCTGTGGGGTAGTCAGGTCCGTGGGGGAGAGCTGCTCGGCTGCGCACCAGGACTGGAGGTCCCGCCACTTTCCCTCAGACGTTACGGGTAGAGGCCCTGTGAGCCGCTGCGATTGCTTCCACCACTGCACCCGAGAAGCCTCTTGCGGTGAGGGCCTGCAGGACAATCTCCAAACGTGTAGTAGCATCCGCTCCGGGCACGGGTGAAAGGCTGCTGCCGGGCCTGCTGCAGTATCGTAAAAAGCGTGGGCAGCCTCAGCAGAGGACCCGTGGGGAGACTCAGAAGGTCGGTGGCCCCGCTCTTGGTCCAGCTGAATGCCACGAGGGGCCGAACCGTGTTGCTTCCCCTGAGCTTCTGGAGCACCATTGGTACAAGGACGGAGGGAGGGAACGCGTACACTAGCAGCCCGTCCGAAGGGATGGGGAGCACGTCTATGGCCCAGGCTAGTGGATGCGGAATGGGGGAGATGAGCGGGAGCTGCCCGTTCCACCTCGTGCAGAAGAAGTCGACCATGGGCGTCTCCCAGCGTGCGCAGAGTAGTTGGAAGACATCTGGGCGCAAGGACCACTCTGCGTGGAGAAGTTGGCCGCGCTGCGAGAGGGCGTCCGCGAGTATGTTCAGATGGCCCGGGACGTGCCACAATCAAAGCGCTATGCTGCGATCCCTGCACCACACGTGGACTTGGTACAGGAGGATGCCGGGAGAGGCAAAGCGCGTCCCGCCTTGGTTCTGTACATAGGCCACCACCGTCGAGATGTCGGGGAGCAGCAGGATCCCCCATTGCCCGAAGCCATACTCCCAGGTGACGAGTGCTAGCCACACATCCTTCAGCTCCCGCCAGTTCAGGTGTCTGTCTGCGTAGGCCCAAGGCCAGCTGCCGCGGCTGGGCCAAACTCCGGCAGCAGGTGTGCTCCATAGCCGGAGAGGCTCGCGTCCGTGCAGATGGAGGGCTGGGGCAGTAGAGAGGAGAGTGGAACCCCTGACGCCAACAGGGCCTCTCCGTCCACCGCTGAAGACGAGGTCCGACCAAAGGCGACACGGGGACAAGGACCTCTAGTTCGCCGGAGGACGGGCGCCAGTGGAGAAGCTGATGCAGCTGGAACGGGCGAGAGTAGAGCCTGCCGAGAGGCAGTAAGTCGGCCGCTGAGCACGGGAGATCTAGCCGTTGGCGCCAGCACCTCACTAGTAGAGACTCCGCGTGAGACCCTTGGAGTGCCGGTTCCGCTATCTTCTGGATCCACCCTTCGGGGAGCCGCACCCAGTAGAGGTCGGTCAGGTACTCTCTGCCTAGGTGAAAAAATCTGCGTGATCGCGAGAGATCAAACTTGCCTCTGCTGACCCGGAATCCGAGCAGGAGGAGCAGGGTCAGCAGGGCACCGCTGTCCGCCTCTAGGACTGCCGCAATCTGGTTCCGAAGAAGCATATCGTCCAGGTAGTTGGAAGCCGGGCTCGAGGCCGTCCGTCGGAACCTGGAGATGACCCCGTCAATAATCCTGAAGAACACCTACGGGCTGAGGTTGAGTCTGAAGGGCAGAGCCCAAAACTGGTATAACACTCAGCAGAAGGCGAAGCGAAGATATCTATGAGAAGCCGGGTGCACGGGTACATGGAGGTAGGCGTCTGCGAGGTCGAGACTCACGGCAAAGTCCCGTGGATATACCGCCGCCCTCAAGGGTCCGGCCGTCTCCATCCAGAAGATAGGAGCCGAAATGTGCTTGCCTAGCGCAGAAAGGTCTATGATGGGGCACAACTTGTCGCCGGGCTTGGGGATGAGGCAGAGGCGGCTGCAGTAGGCTGGGGAGTCGGGACGCGAGTCCACCTCCGTGGCATCCTCCTGGGGCAGAGAACTTGCTCGCAGTGGAGCGCTTCCACCTTGCAGCAATCTCCCGGAGCCGGAGTCCACAGAGGGATGTGTCGTAACTGAGGGGGGGACTGGAAGGAGATCCGCCAGCCCTCCCAGACGGAAGGAGAGAATCCAAGGGTCGTCCCAAAACCGCACGCGCCACTGTGGTGGGCTAGCCTCCCACCGACCAGAGCCCCTCAGGAGTCGGCGGGGGGAAGGACGACAGGTCCTCGGGTCTGGCCGCGCCCGGGCCTCCGGGCGCCCCTGGGCCAGGGATGGGTGGTCGCGGGGAACGCGCGCGAGTGCTCAGGAGTGGAGCAGGAAGTGCCGTGGCCTCTGGGTGGAGGGGGGTCTGAAGGTCCCACAGACCGGTCCGAACAGCAGAGGTCCTCCCAACAGCGCCTGGCGGAGCTGCGTCTTGACTGAAGCTGGGAGTGAGGCACTGAATCCCAGCAGGGTGCCCCTCCGCGCCAGGTCTTAGTTGGCAGCTGCCGCCATGGCGTTGACCGAGGGGGAAAACGCCGCCACTAGCACCGAGTGCATGTTGCGTAGAAGAGCCGAGGCCAAGAGGTCCCAAGTGTACTTGAGGCATCTTACCACAGACTGCGTCTCCATCTCAGGGAAGCTCGCACATGCCAAGAAGTTCCAGACCAGCTTCGCTGTCTTCTCAAACCGCGTGGGGTCCATGGCTACCGGCCCCGGGGGGCCCCCGTCTGCAACAGCGCCACCTTGTCTAGAGCTGGCAGGGGACAGGAAAACGCCTGGGAGTGACCTGCATACCACTGTTGGTGGAAGCTGCCGTCCATCCCCGCCGGCCATCTGGCATCGGAAAAGAAGCCCTGGTTACCGAAGCTGTCCTCTAGGAGGTGCGTGGAAAACATCCCCGCGAGGTCCCGAAACGCCGGCGGCTGTGGGAGGGACTTGAAGCGCTTGGACTGCTGCGGCGCGCCCACCATCAACGCGGCCTTCCTCTTCAGAGGGGGCGACAGAGGACAGGAGCCCGGGGGGAGGAAGGACGCGATGAGCCAGAAGGCCTTGATCAGGGAGCAGAGAGCCTGAGAAGTCGGAGCTGAGTAGACCGACAAAGCGCCAGGGAAGACAGCCCAGCAGGGGACGCCGAGCGGCAGTCCTAGAGCAGACACTGAGTCCTCTGGGTGGAGGCTGAGGGCCTCATCGTTGTTCCCTGTGGACAGCGGAGGGGAGCGAGGGTCCCCACGCGACGAACGAAGCATGGCGACCGAAGAGTGCCTGGTCCTGCGAAGCGTAGAGGCCCGGAGAGGGGGGGGGGGGGGGGGGCCTGGGACGGGGACGTGGGGAAGAATCTGCCGAGTCTGAAGACCGTCTGCTCACCGCGAGACCCCGGGTGGCCGCGTGGGAACGGCGTCGAGCCGAAGATGGTCGCTGCGACGGAGTAGCGTCCATTCTACGCCTCGGGGAGGCAAAGCAGGTACGAGAGGCACCCCAACGATCCCGGCATCTGAAGCTGCCGCCGCGACGAGACTCCTGGTCGCGCGAAAGGAGCTAGGCCGGTAATCCCTATCCGGCACCGTTCCGTTGCTGACGGGGCCGAGTCCCGGCCCTTCAAGGCACGGTCCCCTCTGTTGGAGCTGCGAGTCCCATCCGGCAGAGGAGCTTCCTCACCACGAGGCGCGGCGATCGGCGCCGCTGAGTGCCCCTCTCGTTGCTCCTAGGGGGGGGGGGGGGGGGGCGGGGTTCCGGCGGCCTGGGTTCGACAGGGAAGGACGTCTCGCCAGTGACTGACAGGCTCCTTACTGTCTCCGCGAAAGGCCAAAGTGCCAGAAGCCTGGAAACGGGGCAGCTCCTCCCATCGGTGGCTGACAGTCTTTCCCCCTTCTGAGTGTGGTCTCGGGATCTGGGTGCCCACGCTCAGCGCTTGTCAGGCTGATGACTGGCCAGCTGGTGGCTCTCTGCGCGTAGGGATTGGGTACCCGCTGCCTGGACCCTCCTGGGGAGCATTTTCCCGTCGCAGGCGGGCCGGCATTTCGCCCACCAAAGGGTGGGGTAGGGTCTCTGGTGCCTGTACGTGGCGAGGTGGGGGGGGGGGGGGGTCGCATCATCCTCGCCCGCTCTTCTGAGTCCTTCCGGCTGCTGACAGGCTCCCTTGAGTGTGGGTATCGAGCTCCTGCTGCCGGGACTCGCCTAGGGAGCATCTCCCATCACGGGCGGGCCGGCATATTGCTCACTGAAGGGTGGGGTAGGACTCCTGGTGCCTGTACTTGACGGGGGATGGGGGGGAATGGTCTCCCCTGCACGTCCCGTCGGCCTCTGATAAGTTCCTTCTCTCTCTCAGGCAGAGAGGCACCGGGGGGGTCCACAGGGTCCGACGCGACGACAGGCCCACGAAGTCTGATGTGGCATGTCTCTGCGGCCCTAGAACGGCGGAGGTCATGGCGGGGGTGGATGGCTCCTTGCACCGGGCCGCCTTTCCCACTGGTAGAAAGGCCACACCAGCGACCACCGTTCCTTGACCCCTGTAGCGCAGGTACTACAAGTCCGCCCGGAGGAGCAACCCTAGCAGGGCAGGCATACATCGTGGGCACCACTAGGCCACTGGAATCCACTTCACCTGTTGCAGGTCATCACGTGAGTACTGTAACAGAAAGCAGACAAAACGCCATCGTGCGGGCACGGGGCCTCCTGCAGAAGGGCACGTGCTCACGCCCGGTCACGTACAGAGTACTACGGTCAATGCTGCCGCTGCCAGGAACAGTCACCAGCTGAGGCATTCACCAAAGCTTTACCTTGTCATGACCCAAGCCAGATAATCCCACCAGTGACCAACCACCAAGTAATCCCACGGAAAATCCCATGGTCCCCCACTGAGCACCACACTAAGCACCACACTAAGTTCAACACATAAAATCCAATGGTAATCTCAACACAGTTGAAGCGAAGCAGGCTGAACACAACTGGTCTTGGTGAGCTAAGCGCAAAGACTGGCGGGAAATGGCCAGACACGTGAATGGATAGGGATGCAGGGGAGGCTACTCCGGGTTTCTTGGTAACGACTCCTTAGAGTCGCCTCCCTGGTTGTGATGTATACACAGCCGTTTTTTGGCTGAAATTGGTAAGCTAAGCATACCTTCCTATTAGTAATGCCATCGGTAAGAGTTTTGAGAAAACAAAAACCTTGACTTCTGGAGAAAGTCACACAGTGGCGGTGACATAAAAGAGGCAACTCCGTCAAAACGCAAACATTGACCCAATACTCTAAATATGACGCAGTTCTCTCTCCTGCGCGCGCCTCTCTCTCACACAAACATGCGCGCATCTCCAGGAGACATGACACGTATGTCCTGTACCCCTTACAGAGCTCACTGACGCATTGGCGGATCTGTGGGACTTTTTCTATATAAGATATTTCAATATCAGAATCAGGTCAAAGACAAAAGGTAGAGACCCTTGACAGCGATGACAGCTCTCATATAGAAGGGACTTTGTGAATTATGGTTCATCCCATCTTGTTTTTTTATAAGTGTAAGCCATGTACAGAACATAAAACATTAATTTGGTGTTATTGTGTGTAATCATCGTCTCCAGGACCAGGGCATCTCCCCACGACCCTCCATTTCTGAGAACCACCCCTACCCTAAAGTGGCCATACTGTGATGGTCCCTTTTAGCCCATGCTGTGACTCTCCAAAGACCAATCCAGAGCAAAAAGGTGACTGCCAAGCGTGTAATATGCAAAGAAGTACCCAACGGAGAAGAAACACGCTTAGAAAAGACACGTACAACACAATTTATTAATATTTCGGGTAAATACCCTTTGTCAAAATAGACAAACAAACAAACAGAGAGATTAGCCGCTACTTATCTTCATTGCCACATTCCTTCTGCCAATGAAGATAAGTAGCGGCTAATCTCTGTTTGTTTGTTTGTCTATTTTGACAAAGGGTATTTACCCAAAATATTAATAAATTGTGTTGTACCCGTCTTTTCTAAGCGTGTTTCTTTCTCTCCAAAGACCGTCACACATGAGACCGATTTTTGTGACCATGACGCAAACATCAAATTTTGGCTCTGTTTTTGTTTATAAAAAGGGATCTGTGACTAAAATGTGACGGACACAAAACCGATTAGTGACGTTGCAAAGAGGTGGAAAAGTAATCTAAAAGTGAGGCTGATATGCAACGTCCCAGCGATGCTTCAAGCTACTAGGCTGGGTAAAGAACACTGAACACAGACCATGGATCTGACCAGGCATTACTGATGTACTTACTCTGACAAAACGATGGCCACAGCATCATTGAGGACACTTTCTCCAAACACCAAGGCATACAGGTCGACATCAACATGAAGATCACTGAATAAGGCTAGCACAGTCACTGAAAGAAAAAAAACAAAATAGCAAACTTTGCATACTCACATCATTAACGCTACATGTACTCATGTACGCATTATCTCAACCATACTTATCAGGAAGAACGAGTTCAGGGTTCCATAAATTATCAAATACCTCCTAATGTGCAGTATTAAGGTCAACCAATAAAATGCAAAGATGAACAAGCATTTAATCGGTCAACTGAGCACAAGTAATTTATATTGCGTAATGGGAGGTCTGTCATAATTTATGTATATGTCCAATATACCTCAGATTTTACTACAATCACTGAATCAGTGTCGTAGTCATAAGATTTGCTCGCAAAAAGGGAGTCTAATAATTATGTCCGAGTTTGTTTCCCGACAAAACGTTATAGAGACATCGATAGTTTTACTGTTTGCATCCATGTGCCGTAACTCTTATCTGTATTGTGCTGCTTCTTCCTACAGATTTCAGCGATTTTTCTACTCTATATGAAGGTAATCTACCGGAATCTTTGAAGTACTAATTGCATGGTTCTTTCTGCCTTTCTACAGACTGTATTAACCCTTTATTACTGAATTCTCTGGTTCATGAATACCACTGAGTACTGCTTTTATAAAGTTCTGTATTACCCCTGCATACTGAGTTTAGAGATTAGAAAAATACCAAAATATAGTAGCGTATGGGAAAGGGTGATAGCGGAGTACCCATCCACCACAGATACCCATAACCTTATATTGCTGTGACCGGCTTTGGAAGGGCTACACATTGACGTCATGTGTACTGTAAGGGTCGTGTGGTTGATTTGGTGTGGTGACACACAGGTGAAAATATGTGACAAAATGACAGTACATTAACAACACACACCTAAGAAGCAAGCAAACGTGCATGAAAACGGGTCCAAAAGTGTTTGCATGTTCTTACCGTGACAATGATGGAAGGTTACAAAGTAAAGTAGGTTATAGCACTGTCAGGGGAGAGAAATGTGCATGATCGACCAGTGATCATAGATCTACTGTGGCCAAAGCACAAAAAAAAAAAAAAAAAAAAAAAAAAAAAAAAAAAAAAGATAGGAAAGAGAGGGGGCGCTAAGAAAGTGACTGAAAGCAATGCATATGGAAGCCCCCCCAAAGGGGGGCGTATCACATATCCACTGTTCCAGCCACTCAGTGCATGGAAATTTAAATCTAGGTCCCCCCAAAGGGGGTCCAGATATTTAGCCGGTGTGGACAGCTGTTTCGGTCTTTGCGACCTCTTCAGCACACCATCGGCAATACTGAAGGAGGCAGGAAATTCTGCCTACCTGCAATGACAACCACATTTTACTTTGGCCACAGTAGATCTATGATCACTGGTCGATCATGCACATTTCTCTCCCCTGACAGTGCTATAACCTACTTTACTTTGTAACCTTCCTAAAATATTAGCACTGGCAGTCTCCCCTTTTCTTTTCATTTATCACTACAATATCGACTGCAACCCCTTCCCCCCTTTTGGTAGGTTCTCTTTTAGGGTGCATGGAAATTTAACTCTAGGTGGTGGCATGGAATGTATGCCCCTGCAGACACCACAGTAAAATGTGGTTGTCATTGCAGGTAGGCAGAATTTCCTGCCTCCTTCAGTATTGCCGATGGTGTGCTGAAGAGGTCGCAAAGACCGAAACAGCTGTCCACACCGGCTAAATATCTGGACCCCCTTTGGGGGGACCTAGATTTAAATTTCCATGCACTGAGTGGCTGGAACAGTGGATATGTGATACGCCCCCCTTCGGGGGGGCTTCCATATGCATTGCTTTCAGTCACTTTCTTAGCGCCCCCTCTCTTTCCTATTTTTTTTTTTTTTTTTTTTTTTTTTTTTTTTGTGCTTTGGCCACAGTAGATCTATGATCACTGGTCGATCATGCACATTTCTCTCCCCTGACAGTGCTATAACCTACTTTACTTTGTAACCTTCCTAAAATATTAGCACTGGCAGTCTCCCCTTTTCTTTTCGTGACAATGATGTGTTGGAAACTCATAATCCAAACTTGTGACTGTGTCATTGTCTGTTTATTGCTGTCACTTAGCAGTGTCCGCAATGCACACACAGGTATAAAAAATACAAAAAGTAACTGTAAAAGATCCACTATTATATACAACTTGATTATCCATGTTTACGCATACACTATGTACAGTTACTGAGAGGGTGAATATGAAATTACAACACTGCTATACACTGTCATACACTGTCACACACCGTCACCCTGTATTTACAGTTGTACCCATGTGTGGTACAAAAAAACCCAGTTGTTTTCATTACAACAAAGGTACACATCACATTTCCAGCAGATGATAACAGATTTGCACCTCTTGTACGGGTTGTTCGCATAGCTAACCCCTGGGTTTGCGTCTCTGTAGCGGGTGTGTCGCTTGTAGCACAGAGCACATCCATGGTCACGGCCCTCCCCTTTGACAGGTAAGTGGTCAACTCGGTCAAGGCGAGTCTCGTTGCTGCTGGCGGCAGAGCGGGGATGGCCAACGGACAGTCACCATAGATGATAGTTGGCTACCAACTCGTGGGCCAGGTCCAGCCTGAAGCTCAGGTAGTCTCTCTTGCGCCTGTCAGCATTACACAACTCTCCCCTGTTTGTCACCTGGCCCTCGATCACATAGGCATTGTACATGCTGGTCTCCAGCAGCTTCCGTTCTACCCGCCTATACCACTTCATGGTTCGCTTGCTTTTGTTGATTCGCGTCATTTGATCAAGCTGATCGACGCCACCCATGAACTGACTATAGGCTGCTGCTGTCGGAGGGCATGGAAGCTGCACCGGTGTCGCGTCCTTTTGTCGTCGCTGTGTCGTCAGGCCTTGTTCTTCAGGTGCATGTGCTGTAGAGACATAGTACACGACAGGCTTGTCTTTCCAAGCTGTAGCCACCATGCCCCTACATTCTCGCCACTCTGTATGTCTGCGATCGAGATGCCTTATGTCACGCTGTGCCTTGATCAGAGTACGGGGAAAGCCAATGCATTCAGGGCGGACCGTTCCACACAGGTAAGTTCCTTTGCTAAACAGGTAGCGAGCGAGAACAGGTGAAGTGTAAAAATTGTCGGTGCAGATGATGTGACCCGAGTTTTGCAAGCTTTGGGTCAGGCCGACAACGACTTTGGAGCTCAATCCAAAAATTTTGTTGACCTGGTCACCATGGCGGCCCACATACACCTCAAAATTGTAGCAATATGCAGTGACACTATCCGCCGCCACCCACACCTTGATCCCAAATTTCACCGGTTTGTCTTTTATGTATTGCTTGAACGACAGCCGTCCTTTGAATGGTACCATCGCTTCATCCACTGTCACTTCTCGGTGGAGTGTGTATTCTGCCATGAATGAAGCCCTGATGGTGTCAATCATGTATCGGATCTTATAGAGCTTGTCGCCGTTGTTGACAGGTGCTGACGGGTCACAACAGTGCACGTAGCGACGGATTTGGAAAAAAACGATCTCTGCTGAACACCTTCGCGATGTTGGTTCCAAGCCCGTGTCCAGAAATAGTGGTCTCTGTCCAGTTTGACGATGTCCATCATGATAATCATGCCGTAAAAGGCCTTGATGTCTGAAACTGTCACATCTGTCCACTCCCCTTTGTTGTTGTCTGGGTCCTCTCTCATCCTCTTTGCTGCATTCGCGTTTGTGTACGTTGTGATCGTTTCAAATACACTCTCAGAGTAGAAGAGGCCAAAGCACCCGGATGCACTGACAGATGTGTCAATTACACGTGTTGGACCTGGCCTTCGGGTGATGTCACCCGCTCAGGTGCAACAAATGGTCCTGCTGTCCATTCAAATTGTGGATTTCGGAACCACAGTGGCACATTGTCATCATCAAGTTCATTGCCACTTTCGTCATCGGCATCGCGACCAATATCGTTGTTGTCGTTAGTGTCTTGTCACACAACACGCACAATATCAGCCCTTTCTTCCTCTGTAAACTGAACTAAATCCATCTCTCCAAAATCGCCTCTATCCCAAAACTCATCATCACTAAATTCATCGCTGTCACGGTCACTTTCTTCTCTCTCCACCATTTTTGCAAGCACAACCAAAGTTCTGGAAGGAATTTTTTATATAAACTCTGCATCCTGTTTCCCAGGCACCCTAGCATAAACACTGCGCGTCTCGTGGTACTATTCCAGTGCTGTCAAGGTCAGCGCTAATCCAGTAGCCACTCTCAGCAGGTAGTGCGGATTTCGAACGCGGCTAGCGCAAACCGCTTTAGCAGGCAGCTGTACGCGGGGGAGCAGAAGCTGCGGCCCCACTATACCGGGAGACCGTAAGCAGAGGAGGCGTTTCCCATCCCCGCTATAGCTTCAGTAATGAAAGGGTTAAACAAAAGCTTCTTTTTAAAGAGTATACTATGTTCCCATGCAGGCTTCTATGTCTTGAGTCACTAGAGTTACCTTTATGTATGACTGGTTATGCAGAAGGCATAGTATGCTCGGTTACACACCATTATTAATGAAGACCACTGAATCATCCCACTCCAGAGAAAAGATCTCTGTGTGTGTGTGTGTGTGTGTGTGTGTGTGTGTGTGTGTGTGTGTGTGTGTGTGTGTGTAGTCTGTTACATGAAGACAAAACACAGCGTGTAAAATTCCACATTTTATTTTGTATCTTATAATCAATCACACAAGGCCAATGCGAGATTTTCATTGTATTACAAAGTATACCACGATATTCATTACACCATGGATTTGGCTGAGTTTTGCTTACTTTTTTCATAAGCTATGAACTTTGAAGTAAGAAAAACAGCTGAAAAATAAATTTTTCTTTAAAATAATTTTTTTCGAAAAATACTTACCGATGGTATTACTAATAGGAATGGTTTCTTAGCTAGACTAATTTTAGCCATAAATTGTTGTGTACGAGTATGGCCGTGATGGCAGGTGAGGGGCGCCATAGCCTAGGCGGTAACCCGAGTAGCCTCCCTTCCAACCCAACTGCGCATGCGCCCAGCCGAAGCTCACCAGTCAGTTTCTTAGCGGACCAGCGGCAAGTGGGGCAGGTGGGAGGGACCTTCGAGTAATACCATCGGTAAGTATTTTTCGAAAAAAAATTATTTTAAAGAAAAATTCATTTGTTTCCTCAAAACACATTACCGATGGTATTACTAAAAGGAAGAATTCCGAAGAGGAGGCGGGTGCCGCTATAACGCCCAGAGTTGCCAACCCCAATTTTTTTTTCAGTAGTCAAAATGTAGAATTTCAGTAGTTTCATGACAATTTCAGTAGTCAATGCGCGTCAATTTCAGTAGTCAATGCGCGTCGCTGCGATGCATTACTAATGTAACTATACACAAACAAAGGCAGGCAGAATACACATGACATTTAATGACATAAAAAAACACTGACAAAGTGCCATACTTGGAAAAGACTTTATAAGCACAGCAGCTTCATGACATACTTGCAATGCTGGACAAGCACAAGCTTCAATCTGGGGATCACTTAGACAGGGCAGTCCTCGTTGCTGCCTTACATTTCTTCAACACTGTATCTGACAGTTTCGTTTCATAGCAAGGCACACCCTGCATGTTGGTATCCGGAAACATTTTTTTGCACAAGTTGTTGAAATGGTCCGCTACGGATGCAGGTAGATTGTGTTCCACTACAAAAGTGGTAAACAGCGTTTCAGTCCGGATGACAGATAAGTCTGTTTCTTTGAAAAAAACGGGAAGAGACTGAGATGGCACAACTTTTTCTGGATCACAATGGCTTCGGCTTTTGTGGCGACTTCCATTGACGTGCCGGGTCACATCGTTTAATCCTCCATCAGGCATGCCTACCCACAATTTGAAGTTTCAGTATTAGCCATTTGAAATTTCAGTAATACTATTAAAATTTCAGTAATACTATTACTATTGTTACCTATTATTTCTGCACTTTTTTAATATTGTGCCTTTTATATTAGCACGAGCGCAAAAATAAAAATGACACACACACACATCACTGACCAGGACACATATAGTTTGCACATCTCTGTAATGGGTTAAATAATAGTTGGGCGCCCCCCCCCCCCCCCCCTTCTCCTCCACTTAATTTTTTTAAAAAAATTTTAAAACTTGCACATTGCAAAATTTTCTGATCATTGCACTTAGGTCCAACCAAGCGAAAGCAGACACCAACAGGTTGGTTTAAATAAAGGGACATAATCAAGCAAATTGTTCTAGTGTGCTTACTCCCCTTGTTATTGTTTTAATTTGACTAACTCCAACATTTACTTTATTTCTAGATTTGAAAGGCAACTACTATTAATGATAAATTAGGAAATCATATAAATTATTATTTTATGTACAATTTAAACAAAATAATTGCATTTTTTGTCAGATTAGAATATCTTTTATTGTACAACTTCACCCACAGCTTTAAACTAAAATAAATACTTGGATTATGTTAACAACGATATTTATTAGAATGCCAACACACAGAAGAAACCAGCACATTCCCAGCACAGCAGCGATGAGGAGAGGACGCGCTCTAGAGCTCAGTCAAGCAAAGTGTTCACAGTACAGAATAGAGCAGACCGGTGGCGGGGCTGTTGGTAGCCTGTCCACCAAGTTATCTTCATAGCATAGTCAACGAGGATAGATAGGGTGTGATAGACAAAAAACGGCAGCTGCAGGGACCGGTAGCCCGTAAGGGTGGTGGTCTCTGGCCCCGGCATAAGATAGACGCAAAGAAAGGAGAAGATGGCCACAGAAGTGTACTACCTCCAGCATTAACACCTACCAAACAAGCAAGCGGCATGCATAAAGGTTCTGAAACAAGGTAGGACCCCATGTGGGCCATTTTTTCTTGTTAGAATTGTCTAGCTTAATTCGAAGACCAACGACACCCTGGGAACCAACACAAAGAATGCCTACGTCTTCTTTGTCCTACAGGGTCCCACGTGGTAACAGTCGTATGCTTACGCTTGTACAACAGTCGTTTGCTTCAGCTTGATACAGTCTCTACTTACGCTCAAAACAGTCGCTACTTACGCTTACAACAGTCGAACCCTACCCACGTGGAAACAGTCGTACTCTTACGCTTATAACGATATTCGAGGAGCCAACACAAGAACGCTACGTCTTCTTTGTTTGTTTGTTTTTTTCTTCTTTGCTCTACAGGTACTACTCTTACGCTTACCAGTCTTTACTCAAAGCTTCTGTCTTATGCTTACACTTACAAAAACAGGCCCTCGCGCCTGCAGGCACCCCCTGGGGGTCGCCACCTTAACCCAAAGGGTAAAATTGGCTGGCCTAAGCAGCCATCCCAAAGATGGCTACAAATGGCCGGACTAGTGGGCAAAATGGTTAAAAAAACACCAAAAATCAGCGCGCTCAAAAAGAAGCGCCTGACCTAAGTAGTGAGCTCGGTGAACACCCGAATTCAAATTCAAAGGTGAGCTCAATCCAGTCAGAACCAGATGGCCTCGATTGCGTCGCAACGCAGGCTGGGTCATGCGTCACCCAGCCTGAGGGGCGAATCACCCGCCAGGCCACCGCTAGGAGTTAGTTAGTTATTTGGGTTTAACGCCGAGCAGGCGACTAAGGCCATCTCACGGCGGGATGGGTAAAAATCTGGTCAGCCAGACTAAAAGCAAGGTCTTAAGACAAGATGTAAATATAGATTAAAAATCTCAGGCTAAAATGTCGCACATGTCTTTAAAAGAAATGTCTACAGACTCTCAAAAAGGGCAAATAAAAAAGATTCACATAGTCTATGAATACTCAAATCTTGTTAAAAATATTGCATGCTCGCAAGAAATTGAAGATTTTGTCCGGGGGAACATCCCGGAACAAAACCTTCAAGGAGTCTGCTGTAAAGTGTTTATATCTGGTGTCAATTAGGTCAGCACAATACAGCAAAAAGTGTCGAACAGAAAACTGCTCATCACAGGCAAAACACCATGGACGCTCATCCTGTTTAAGTAAGTAAGAGTGCGTAACATACGTGTGCCCGATGTGGAGCTGAGCAAGGACAGTCTCCTCACAGCGGCTGCCGCAGCGGAAAGGTAGACTGTCAGACAACTTAGGAAGAGCTTCATGAAGCTTGTTCCCTTCCTCTTTGTCCCACTCGGACTGCCACTCGCGGGCCACGTACGCACTAATCACAGGTTTAAAATCACTATAGACAGTCTGTGTGTCAGGGACAGGGTCACTGCGGGCACTGTTGGCAGCAGAATCTGCGATTCTGTTGCCTTCGATGCCCACATGGCCTGGGACCCAAATAAAAATGATGTCATAATATTCCTTCATCAAGTCTGCGTAAAGCTCTCTAATCTGCACCAGCAGTGGATGGTCTGTTCCCGCGCCCTGAAGGGCCTGCAGGGCAGAAAGAGTCAGACAGAATCAGGAAGTTCCTTTCCCGAGACTGATAGGCATGCTTGAGTGCCAGCAGAATTGCCTGCAGTTCTGCACTAAATACAGAGGAATGGTCGGGGAGACGGAGCTTAAATGGGCGTTTAGGATGGCGAGAGGACACTGCAGCCGCAGCCACCCTCCCATCCTCAGACTTGGACCCATCCGTATAAAGACTACAATAGCCAGGAAAAATTGAAAGGAGTTCATTGAGGCTCTGTTGGTATATGGCTGGTGGAGTACAATCCTTCTTGTGGGCGGTCAAGTCCAGCAAGATGTCAGGAACTGGTAGTAGCCAGGGTGGAGTGACGTGTTGCAGAGATTCCGAAACTTTGTCCAGGTCCACTCCGGCCGCCTGCAGATGAGGTCGGACACGGAAGGAAAGTGGACGGACAGCTCCCGGATGGGCATCGTAAATCTCTGCAAACGACGGGTTAAAAACACAATCATAGGCAGGATTGTCTGGATGGGCCTTCAGCTTCAGAACGTAGCTGAGCATGAGGCGGATGCGGCGGAGCCCGAGAGAAGGCTCCCCTGCCTCTGCATACAGACTAGGAACTGGAGATGTCCTGAAGGCTCCCAGACATATGCGCAGACCTTGATGGTGAATTGTGTTCAGACGCTGTAGAACAGACTTTGAAGCCGAGCCATATACCACAGAGCCGTAATCCAGTTTGGACCGAACAAGGGCCCGGTACAGTCGAAGTAAGACAATGCAGTCTGCACCCCAGTCAGTACGACCAACGACACGAAGAATGTCGAGGGCCTTCTGACAAGAGGTTCTAAGGTAGGTAACATGGTTGCAGAAGGTCAATCTTTTGTCAAAGATGACCCCCAGAAACTTTGCCTCTTCGGCCACCTGAATTGGCACTCCAGCAATGCTCAGGGTAGGTTTTGGAAAAAATTTCGTCTGGTTAGTAAAATGCACACAGATTGTCTTGGAGGGCGAGAACCTGAATCCGTTGAGAGACACCCACCGCTGGATGCGATCAACGCACAGCTGCAAGCGCCTCTCAAGGGACGCAAGTCCTCGACCTCGTGCACACAAAGCAAAGTCGTCCACAAACAAAGAGCATTCAGAATCATCCTTGACGGCCTTTACAATGTTATTTATTTTAATGCTAAATAAAATAGGAGATAGAATGCTGCCCTGCGGGACACCCATCTCCTGTTCAAAGGAGTCGGAGAGGGTGGAGCCCACACGGACATGGAACGACCTGTTAGACAAAAAATTGTGAATAAAAACAGGCAGGTGCCCTTTAACCCTTATCATTCGGAATACACCAGTGTGTGAAATAAGTTTGATTAAAATAGTTCAAGGGTAGTGCCAGAGTAGCTTGGCACCTAGAGGAGCCAAGCTATTCTGGCACCACCCTTGAACTAAAGTCATTGGTCTATATCCTTATCTGTAAGTACTATAATGTAGCTTGCATATGGCAGTGTACAAATTTGAAGCTTTTAGCCTCAGTATGATATGGGTTAAAACCCATGTCCGACAAATCAGACATTATACCATACTTCCAGGTAGTGTCATATGCCTTTTCAAGATCAAAGAAAATTGAATAGACATGCTGCTTGTTGACAAAAGCATCTCGAATAAAAGACTCAAAGCGAACTAGATGGTCAGTTGTACTACGGAAGCGCCGGAAACCGCACTGGAGGTCTGTGATGAGACCACGTGACTCAAGATGCCACACCAGTCGGGCGTTGACCAAGCGTTCCATAGTCTTACATAAACATGATGTCAAAGCTATTGGCCGGTAGTTGCCCGGGTCGGAAGGATCCTTACCCGGCTTGGGGATTGGCACAACCACAGCCTGGCACCAAGATGGCGGAAAACGACCAGTTATCCAGATATGGTTAAAGGCCTTGAGAAGGACAAGGAGTGAATCCTCAGGCAGATGAGTTAGGAGCTGATAATGGATGGTATCTAATCCAGCAGCAGAGTCAGTACATTTCTGCATGGCTTGCTGCAATTCTGAAAACGTAAAGGGGGCATTATAGTCTTCCGAGTTATCTGATATAAAATCACAAGCACAAGATTCTCGCTTCTCCTTCTCTCTCTGGAAGAAAGGTGAATAATGCTCTGTTGAAGAATTATGGGCAATGGTGGAGGCAAGCAAATTGGCCACAGCCTTTTTATCTGTGACCAAACTGGCACCATCTCTAAGATGGCCGACAGAAGCCGAGCCACCCCTGCCCCTAATTCTTCAAACAGCCTTCCAGACTGTTTGGGACGGAGTCCTAGAAGATAAAGATGAGACGAAGCGTCTTCAGGAAGCACGGCGTTCGCGTTTAAAAATGTAACGGGCTTTCGCCCGCTGTCTTTTAAATGTTAAAATATTTGCTTGCGACGGATTACGAAAAGCACGTCGCTGATCAGATTTGCGTATTTTTTGGGCCTTGCGGCACTCTTCATTGAACCATGGTACTCTCGGCTTCCGAGGGACTGATGTAGAAGTTCTAGGGATGGTTTCACCTGCTACGTCCAACAAAATCAAAGTAAAACAAGAAACAGGTTCTTCAGCTGACATGACCACCTCCTCTGTAAGACGAGACTGACAGAGGGAGGCGAACAGAGGCCAGTTAGCTTTCTTGAGATTCCAGCGCCCCACCGGCGAATCCTCTTCACAGCTGGCCGATGACAGAACTACTGGGAAGTGGTCACTACCACACAGGTCGTCGTGAACCTTCCAGTCAAAGTCCAGCATGAGAGAAGGATCACACACAGTGAGGTCTAGAACAGAACTAGATCCTGAACCTGGGTTAGAGTATGTAGGTGAGCCATCGTTAAAGACACATAGGTTAAGTTGAGAAAAAACATCTTCTAACATCTGACCTCTGCCATCATAGTGGTCACTGCCCCAAAGGTGAGCGTGACCGTTAAAATCCCCCATGAGAATAAAGGGAGGGGGCAGTTGATCTACTAAGTTAAAAATATCATTGCTACTGACCCGCAGTGATGGTGGCAGGTAAATACTGCATACGGTTATGGTCTTCTTCAAGGTAACCCGAGCTGCGACAGCCTGAAGACAGGTGTCGATGCTAACGAGGCTACTTAAAATTTGGCTACTAATGAGAAGAGCCGCTCCACCCGAGCGCCTCTCCGAATCAGAGCCTTTGTGTATAACGTTAAAACCATTAAAGGATACATGGTCAGAAGTCTTCAGGTAAGTCTCCTGAAGAGATATTACTGAGGGGTTATAGAACTTGACTAAAAGACGTAATTCCTCAAAGTTAGCTTGAAAACCACGACAATTCCACTGAAGCATAGAGTACATGATTATGTCTTATCCGGGGGTGAAGAGTTTTTCCCCCCTTTTTCCTTTACCTTGGAAAGAGTTGAAGAAACAGAGGGGGGCCGGCTCCCGGGCCTCCTCTGGTTCCTCGGAGAGGAAGGGGGTGGAGCTGCCGCAAAATCAGCAACGACAACTTCCACTCCCTCCATCCGCTCCTCCAGTGCAGCATATTTGTTTTGAAGGGGGACATCAGTGTTCCCCTTCTGGGCCCGTGCGCACAGTGGTCCCATAGATTTCTTAGACCCCTGGTCCTGGGCAGCGTTCCTGCCGCTAGAGTTAGCGGCCTTAGAAGGCTGACCAGAGCCAGAAGCCTTTGGAGTTGACTAACTAACAGGTTTGGGTGGGGGCTGAGGCTTAGGGGCAACAGAAGGCAGCACAACCGGACCGGCAGTGTCCGCCTTCTGCGTTCCCTGGCTCTTCCTCACCACCGGAGGAGGGTTACTCTCCAGGGGCGAGATGACCCGAGGCTCCGCCCCCAACCAAGAAGTTGGGGTCTGACATGAAAAATCTTTGGTGGGACGCTTGCCTGCCACCGCTGCACTGAAAGTATATACTGAGGTGTTAGAGGTTGGGGCAGCCGCAGCTGCACCAGAGCCTTCAACCAGTTTTTTGGCATCTAGAAAGGACAGTCCCTTCTCCACACGCACCTGCTGAATCTTGCACTCGGATATCCAACGAGGGCATTTCTTATCCGAAGCCATATGCGTCCCCTGGCAATTCACACACAAGGGGGTGGCTGTGCAGGACTCAGCAGAGTGTCCGGGCTTGGTGCAACGGGCGCATAAAGCCTCTGCCTGACGGCATGTCTTCTGCCCATGGCCATACTTTTGGCACTTAAAGCACCGGAGAGGGAGAGGGACGTACTTTTTCACTCTCAGGGAGTAGTAACCTCCCCAGATGGTAGTAGGAGGGGTGGGGGTGCCAAACGTCAGGATGATGGTAGGGAGACGGATCTCCCCACCACCTCGCTTGGAAGCGAAGCGCCTGACGTAAGTCACCCCCTGAGACTTAAGGTTCCGTACAAGTTCATCTTCCGACAGTTCTGCCAAAGCTTGATCTTTGATTACGCCTCTTGACGAATTCATAGTCTTGTGGGGTGTGACCTCTACCGGAGTGTCTCCGATGGAAGAGAGCCTCAGTAGCACGCTGGAGTGTGCCCGGGTACGGCACTCCACCAGCAAGTCACCAGACCTGAGGCGCTGGGCGTCAGGCCTGCCAACACGGCTCCTGAGGGTCTCCCCCACCAGAAAAGGATGCAGCTTAGTAACAGGTTTCTCCTTCACCTTGCTATGGACAATGAGGAAGCGAGGCCATACGGCCGACGCCTGAGGCGTCGCTTCCTCACAGTCCGAGTCACTGTCATGTTCAATGTTGGTGGCTATGTGCCGCTTCTGTGCAAGTTTGTTTTTTTTTGTTGTATCCATATTATAATAGTAGAGATATTCATCCCCCGGGGGTCCCCGCCCGCCACCGAGCCCAACAAGGGAAAGTGCAAATGTCGGCGGGTCTCCAGCCGACGCACAATGGAGACTGCCCGAAAGATATACTCCAGGGGGTAAGCCCGATTGAACCGTTTGAGCCACCGCCTTCTATCACACTGTTGAATGCAGGGGAATACTGGCGTAAAGCACCTAATCAGCAGCAGAAGCTATAGCATGGTGCTCCGTATAGCAACCCGCATGTCAACAGTGGGATAGGGCTCAACGTGACAAGAGCCGATTGACTAGGCCGGTACGACTAGCCTCCCGTTTAGGTAGAAGTCAAGGCCGAAGTGGAGTGTTGGCACCAGTGAGCCGCAGCCCAAAGGGAACCTCAGCCACCAGGATCCTCTTCTCCCCCGACACGGGTCTCCAAGCACGGCAAACACTTGGGATCCAAAGGACCAAAAAGTCATGAGTATTTTTAAGGGCCAATCCAACATGGTACAACCTGGGTTAGCACAGCTCCTTAAAAACCGGACCAGTGAAAAGGCTGAACAACATATCTGCTGACATCAAGTCCTAATCCTGGACAAAGATGGCACCCGTCTGCTAGCCCACTCAGTCAGGGACTGAGCGGACTACCCACCTACACCACGTGGAGGCCGGTGCCGGGTAGGCCACCGCTAGGAACAAAGGAATTGACAAAGGGAGTGACGCCACTCGGTCGGGAAAAGCGGCCGACCACGAAACGGACAATGACCCAAACCAATCAGAAAACGAAACCGACCGTCAAAGTGAACACGATTTAGAACAGGATCCAGAATGGGATAGCGATAGCGACTCGGCTAGTACTGTAGTCGAGGAGCAACCCTTCATGCGAAACAAAAAACTCAGAAAAAGGAGGGAAAGGGCCTACAAACGCCCCGAAAAGGCAATGCTGGCTTTTCCCATTATGATAACGCCAGACAAAGAAGACGCTACCCTGTTTATGATGAGCATAAATAAACTGAATGAGGTGCTCACAGAAGCGTTTGGTCCACCAGTGGAAATAAGAAGGATCGCCTCATAGGTTGTCCCACAGGTGAAGTGCAAAGGCTAGCTACCAACAAACACACAGTAGGGGGGGTTAGAGTTACTTGCTCTATCCCCCGAACACCGGGCAAGGGGGCCGGAGAGGCCCGAGCACTCGGCATCTTAAAACCTATTCCGACCGAGGAAGACCTTTCGTTCATTGAGAGCAAAATCAAAACAAATCACCCTAGAGCCAGGGTACTGAAGAGACTAACAATGCGGGATGGGCAAGCTAGCTGAGCGCTCTTAGTCCAATTTCCAGGTGAAACGCTCCCTAAAACAATCAGAGTAGGGGTGAAATCTTCAACATAGACAGGTACAAAGCAAAAGCGCTGCAGTGTCAAAAGTGTAAAAGATTTGAACACCTAACCAAATACTGTAAAGCCAACACACGGTGCGCTAAATGCAGCCAAGCCCACCCCACGCATGAGTGCAAGTTTAACCAACCAGAAGAATACTTCTGTCCCAACTGCCACGACACCGGGCACTCGGCCAACTATGGGGGCTGCAAGCTCAAGCGAGACCATAACAGGGCAGCCCGACTAGCCAGTTCAGGGCAAATGTCATACGCACAAATCGCTAATGAGCGAAAGACAGAATCGTCACAGAGAGAACCCACCAAGGGAAAAGAACATCGCAAACGAGAACCCCAAACAGAACACAACCGACACCATGCCCAGACCTAATGACAACCCACCGAAGAACCCAAACGAGGCGACAGACACCCGGCAAACCGACCCCGCGATCACCCAAACACACCCAAGCCACCAAGCAAATAAACAAGCCGACAGAATCGAACTGCACCCAAACAGTAATAGGCGAGAGCGACGGGCCCCCGCCACTGCGGAGGGGACCAAGGCCGGACGAGACGGTGAACACCGCCGTCCCCCTCCCCCTCCACCTGCAGTGGGAGAGTCTGGCCCTCCACCGCCCCCCCTCCTCTCACCCCCAGGCAGCGGGGAGAGACCCTACGGTGGCCACATTCAGCTGCCCCAACCTGGGAAGTGCCAACTCGCCCCCCGCACCCTGGGCCGGGGGGGAGGGAAGCAGAGCACAACCACACCACCCGACGCACAGCCAGGAAAAACTGCAGCTATACCAACACATAATCGCCCTGGTGGACTCTGCAAACAGGAACATCGTAGGAATGTGCAGGCACGGCGACATCAAAGCATTAAATCAATTCCTAGGGCACTTCCGCTGCCTTCTGGACAACATAAACACAGCCCTCCAATTCTAAATTCACAGGCCTCCGCATCCTCCAATGGAACTGTAGGTTCCTGTACTCTAAATTAGACGAATTCAAAAACTGGTTAACCCCCAACCCCCCCGGAAATCCTCGCCCTCCAGGAGACAGGTTTCCGGGATAAACCCCCACAAATAAAGGGGTATAACTACCCACCCATTTATAAAAGTAGGACAAACCAACAAAGAGGAGGCGTAGCAATCTACTAAAAAACCGAAATATCAATCACAGAAATCACTCACACTCTAAACCCACATATAGAAGCTATAATATGAGAAATAACCACACCCACAAACCGCAAACTCAAAATAGTAAACGTCTACATCCCAAACCAAAGAGTCTATAACCAAATACCAATAGAACATCTTAAATACCTACTACTGGCAGGGGACATAGTGGTAGGGAACTTTAACGCCAAAAGCCCACAATGGGACGAAAATCAAGTAACAGCAGACGCAGCAGGGAAAAAACTAGAAACAGCAATAAATGAGACCCAACGATGTATCCTAAATACAGGCAAACCCACCCACATGTTCGCCCAGGGGAGCAGTGACAACATGAATGCACTAGACTTAGCCATAACCACCAACACCATCGCCGTGGAAACCCAATGGCAAGTAAATAGTGACAATCTAGGAAGTGACCACTTTCCGATGCTAATAACAATCAATGATAAAAGCCAAAGTCCCCTACCACCAAACCCAGGAGCCCCGAAAAAAATCAACACCAAACGAACAGACTGGGAAACATACCACGAAATAACTAGGCTTACCCCAAACTGGGATGAGAACCACAGCATAGACGATAAAACGGCCCACATCACAGACCACATTATCAGATCAGTCACGGAATGCACACCTGGCAGATCTGATATTGGAAAGCCAGGGAAATCATGGTGGACCAAGGCCTGTGATTGAGAAGTAAAAAACAGAAAAAGAAAGCTCCAAATCTGGAAAAAACACAAAACGCCCGAAAATAGGATAGAATACAATTGTGCCAAAGCCATAGCAAACCGCACCATTAAAGAAGCCAAAAAAGAAGACTGGCATGCCTTCACAGAATCAATTAACATCAACACCAAGATCAAAGAAAGCTGGGACAAAATTAAAGCCATCATCAACAGTCCGAGAAGTAGCATGCCATCCCTCAAAAAAGAAAACATAGTGTACGCCACAGACCAAGAAAAAGCAGAAATACTAGCCCACGCCTTTAGCCAAGCCAGCTCAAATGACAACTTAACACCAGCATTCAGGGACCTCAAACTCCATTTGAGTACCTGCTTCGAACAACCGCCCCAGTCAAACAATTACGAACTAGATAGCGAGATAACGATACTCGAACTAACCCAAGCCCTAAGAACCGCCGGGAAAGGTAAAGCCCTCAGCATAGACCTAATAACATACGAGATGATACAAAAAAGCCACCCCACCATGAAAAAAGCAATAGTTACCTTGTTTAATGACATATACACAAAAGGAGTATTCCCCACACAATGGAAAAAAGCATTAGTCTTTCCCCTCCCGAAACCAGGAAAACCAACACACCAACCCGACAGCTATAGGCCCATTGCGCTAACATCCCAGCTGGGCAAAACACTAGAAAAAATACTCAAACGCCAACTCATGACCCACTGCGATAAACACCACATTCTACCCCCACAACAAAGTGGATTTAGAAAGAAGCACAGCACACTCGATCACTTAACCACACTACAACAAGAAATCCTAAACACCCACCGAGAGAGGGGAACCGAACTCATAGGAATCTTCCTTGATATAGAGAAAGCCTACGACATGGTTTGGCACGAAAAACTACTCAGCAGGCTGGGCGACCTCGGAATAACAAACAAAATGTATAACTTTGTCAAAAGCTTCCTGGCAGACAGAAAAATAACAGTAAGAATAGGGAACTCGATATCTAAAGAACACTCCTTAGACAATGGGGTACCCCAAGGATCAGTACTCAGTCCCATCCTGTTCTCACTCCTGCTCACAGGCCTACAGCACGTAGTCAGACACCACAAAATAATGCAAATCGCTGATGACACCTCACTAATAGGCAAGATCAAGAGCAGACAAAGGAAGTTTAAATGGGAACTAGTAGGATTCCAAGAGTTCCAACAAGATCTAACCAGAATAGAGAATTGGCTAGTAAGAGCAGGCCTCAAAATTTCCTCAACAAAACCCAAGCAATCATATTTAGGAGCAATCAAAGCCTAAAATACCAAGTAAAAGCCCCTATCCCCAAATTACAAATCGGAAAAGCAGACATTGAATACCGCCAAAGCATTAAATTTTTAGGAGTTACATTCACAAGTAACAATAACTGGTCACCATATGTAGAGCAAATATGCCAGTCTGCCAGGAAGGGAATAAACCTAATGCGCAAGGTCAGCAGAGCAGACTGGGGCACTGACCCCAAATCCCTCCTGAACCTGTATCACGCCTTCGTAATGTCCAGACTACTATACGCAGCCCCTCTACTCACCAACCTAAACAAAAGTCAAACCAAAAAACTGATGTCAGTACAAGCGGACGCCTTGAAAGTGGCCCTGGGGGTCCCCAGGCACACCCCAAACCTGCTTGTACTGGCAGAGAGTGGGCAAAAACCCATAACGCTCATAATAAAAGAAAGAGCAGCAAACCAATATTACAAAACAATATGTATGCCAGACGACCATCCGGCCAAATACACGCTCACCACAGACCACAAAACCAGAGGCAAACGCAACCAAACACCACAAATAAAATCTGTAGTTCAGGAAAGCGAAGCCTCTATAAAACTAAAACTACCATATAGGACACTGAACACACAAATAAAGACACCACCATGGAAACTCCCACAAATAGAGGTAGATCTGGACCTAAGTACCGGAAAACAGAAGATGGGCCCAAAATGAAAATGGAGTTTGACATAAAAAAAAACCACCACATACAAAGAATACGCATTCATCTATACAGATGGGTCCCATGATCCATTGTACATTGCTTAACGTCCCGACAGCAACAAGGCTTTCTCAGGACGTGCCTGCACTGCTTGTGAAAAAAACCAAAAAAACAGAACATTGAATGTATGTCGCCAGCCGGTCAAATACATTAAATAAACCTAACACATGGGGCCTAAATAAAGCTAAGACCATTTAGCAACACACATCCAATATCAAGAGCTACAGGCAGTGCAGACAGTAGGGAGAGTTTTAAAAAGGCAAATACAGGTGAATGGACAAAGGGTAGACAGAAACATGCCCCAGAATAGAGAGAAAAACCCACCTTGTGGGGCTGACCAGGGTGACCCTGGGAACTAAAAAATACCTAACCCCACCCAAGTCCCCCAGGGCAGACCCGGGTGGGGTGGTCCCATGATCCAACCACCCACGCAACCGGACTAGGTATCCACGCCCCCAACAAATTGGATAGGGCCATAAAACTACCAGACCACTCAGCGGTCTTCACAGCTGAACTCACGGCTATCCTAGGAGCCTACAAGGCAATAAAGAGCGATTTCCAAAAAAACAAACTCATACTCATAGTAATGGACTCGCTGTCAGCCGTCCAAGCGATTCAAAACCTAGACTCGTTCAGAGACGACCTAACGTACCTGATTAGAGTTCAAGCAGCAGAGCTATCAGAGCACGGGAAAACAATTAAAATCATGTGGGTCCCATCCCACGTGGGGATCCCAGGCAATGAAAGCGCCGACAGAGTAGCGAAGAAAGGCCTCGACCAAGAATCGACCTTCTTCAACCTACCTCTGTCAGCGAACGAAAGATCCAAGGCACTTCGACCCGCCTTCCAAAAACTATGGGTAGAAGAATTCCACCAGAACAAAAGAGGAAGACGAAAAAACCTCGCGAGGGAACTCAAGAACACAACCACCCTCTTCCAAGGCAAAAGAAAAGACCAATCACGACTAACAAGAATCCGATTGGGGGGCGAAAGATACCTAGTCCAACCAGACCAAATAGTATGCATATGCGGCCACACACTCACCACGGAACATATACTACTAGAATGCCAACACACAGAAGAAACCAGAGCCACAATAAAAGATAAACTGAACACGCCCCTCACCCTAGAAGGCCTCGTAAACCCCGATCCAGCAACTTGGTACACCACCACCAAACACACAATACACCTAATCAACCAACACCCCTTAGTTAAGTACATATAATCAAACATAGCAGAACCCCACCTGCCCCCTCCCACAGCACGGAAGGCTCATGATCCTGGATCATGGCGATGAGTTCGGGGGCTAGCTCTCGTCGTCGTCCGAGCACCCCCGGGCCCGAAGTGCTCAAACCTAGATAGTCCCCCGGTCGGGCACGAACAGCAGACACAGGTCACCCTCATCACCATCCCGCCTCATCTCATGGTCCCACACCCGCCCCACCTCCCCACGGTAATAAAAGAAACATCACCCCCACCATCACCATCACCCGGTCCTGAACCGCCCCCTCTCCCCCTCCGCCACGGAGGGACTCCCCGGCCCGGTGGAGGCCACTGCCGGGTCCGGTGGCGCCATTCGGGCATGGGGGGGGGGGGGGGGGGGGGGGGGGGAGGGTGTGCGAGAACCACCCATCACATCATCCTTTTTTTTTTCTTTTTTTTTTTGTTGTCAGTTTTTTGTATTTACAGGTTACTTTCAATTTATTTTTCCGCCGCCCGGCAGGTTAAGATTGCCCCCCCCCCCCCCCCCCACCCCAGGAGTTCGGAGGGAATGCCCCATAGGTCGCTGCCGGGCGGCTTTTTGACCAACTAACCCCCTCCTAGCGGGCAGAGACTCCCGGGGCCGGCGGCGGACCCATGTGGCCCCCCCCCACCGAGTCTCGGTGGGACGCGCCCGGGGGCCGGCGGCCGGCTCCGGGGTCCATCTTCCCCGTATTGGGGCACAGGGAGGACATTCCTGGAAGGTCCACTCTGCGGGATAGGGGGGTTAGAGAACCCAGGGGGTCGAGGTACCCACGACGGCACTCCAACACCGTGTGACTCCCCGCTCGCCTGCGTACAGTCGCCGTCCATCAAAATAAATAGGGAGCCCAGGGAGGTTTAGCATCCTTCGTCCATGCACTCCCTGGGGAAATCACCCCCCTCCAGTGAAATACAGAAACACGTATAGGGGGGTTAGTAAAAATCAACCCCCCTCAAACAAGAGGGTGCATAGCGGGCGGGGCCAAAGAGAACCAGGCCTTGGACTGTGACTATCAACAAGGGAGAGAAGGAAGAGCACACCACCAACCAAGCAAGACGGAGGACCCAAGCAAGACCCAAGCGTCCACGAGAGCATGGGCTCTCCCCAACGACCCAGCCCCCTGGGGCGCGGGCAGACATGATGAGAAAAAAAAAAAAAAAAAGTGATGCGAGTGCATCAGCGACGAACAGTCAAGACAGACCCCCACCCCCCAACTCCCCTGGCCCACCCCCCCCCTGGACGAAATCAGCGAGAGCTGGATGTCCATGTCCCTTTTTAATATCATCATCATCATCAGAAGAAACCAGAGCCACAATAAAAGAAAAACTAAACACACCCCTTACCCTAGAAGGTCTCATAAATCCCGATCCAACAACTTGGTGCACCACCACCAAACATACAATACACCTAATCAACAAACACCCCTTAGTTAAGTACATATAACCAAACATAGAACCCCTCCCACAGCACAGAAGGCGCATGATCCTGGATCATGGCGATGAGTTCGGGGGTTAGCTCTCGTCGTCGTCCGAGCACCCCTGGGCCCGAAGTGCTCAAAACTAGATAGTCCCCCGGTCGGGCAGGAAAGGTGTCAGAATGAGGAGAAAGAGGAAGTAAGACTGAGTGTATGCAAGGATAATAAAAGAAGAAAGAATGCAGGACTGAGCGACTGAACCATCAACCATGGTCCAAGCACCCGCCCCTCCCCCCCCCCCCCCAAGCCCCCGAGGTAATAAAGATCGCACCCTACCCCACCTCACCCCCATACTCTCCACCCCCATCACAACTACCCCGCCTGGACTGCCCTTCCGGGGGCACTCAAAAGATAGCACCCTAGACAGTGGGTGGCCCTCACGAAGCCAGGTCTCCCAGAACTGCCCGGTACCTGCTCTCTTGACCCGACCCCATAGCCTCTGGTATCTATCCACTCCGGGGACGCCCGCCTCGCCCCGCCGCCCTTCCAATAAAGGCCGGGGGGGGGGGTGGTGGCGGGGATGGGGAGAGGGCGAACCTATCGTCTCCAACCCTCTCATCTCATGGTCCGAGCACCCGCCCCCACCCCCTCAGATAATAAAGAGTCACCTCATTCATAAACCCACCCCCCCTCCCCTCCGCTCCTTTCCCCCCCTTTTTTTTTTTCCTCATCCCAACCCCAACCGGCCGAGGCGGGACCGAGGGGAGCTGCGGTGGCCGTGCATGGACAACCGCCAATCAGGTGGACCGTGCCCGGAGACCGCGAGGCGCCCCGAGGGACCCAAGTCCCCCGCCGGGACTCCCACCCCCCTCACCTCTCTCAACCCTACCCGGCCGAGGCGGGACCGCAGGGAGCTGCGGTAGCCGTGCATGGACAACCGCCATTCAGGTGGGCCATGCCCGGAGACCGCGGGGCGCCCTGATGGGGCCCAAGTCCCCCGCTGGGCCTCCTGGGGCCGACCAGTCAGGCCCCGGGAAGGAAAACAGGGAAGAGCTAATAGAGAACGGGTAAATCCGGGCAGCTGGAGCCCAGCCTGGACAAAGGAGAGCCAACCACTTAAATAAACTAGGTCCAACCAAAGGAGGTTTAGCATCCAACGTCAATGCACTCCTTATAAATATAGATAATGGGCGGCGACTTACGCGCAGGATAACACCCTCCCAGAGTCACGCGGTGGCGGACCCCGTCCCCCACTTATCCTCACACTATCCACTCGAAGCAGGTCTCCAGCGTCACGTCTGGTAGTCTTGCCAACTGGATCGGTTCGAAGCAGGCCGAGATGACAGGCCAAGACAGGTCCCATCGCGGCAACAGGGAGTGAAGGGCGGGACGTTGTAGACCAAAGTGTTCCATCAGGTCGGCGAGGTCTTGCAGTTATCTGGGTCGGGACGTCCCAAGAGTCGGTACGTGTCAGTGACTATGACATGTAGCCGCGAATGGTGATCGGTGCTAACGCTGGCAGGTGAACCGCTAGGAAGGTGTCCGCCAGCTGAGTTCTGTCAAAACGCGGGGGAGAGGCGCATGCAGTCAAACAGTTGCACAGGACTCGCCCCTTCCCTTCGTAGAATCGTCTGGTCGAGATTCCACGGGCTGTAGCGATGCTGCCACTGTTGCACCTGAGAAGCCTCTGGAGACGAGGGGTTGCCGCACTATCTCCGGGCGTGAAGGAGGAGCCGTTCGAGACACGGGTGGTACGGTGCCTGTCGTGAATGCTGAGCATCGTGCGCAGGGTGAGAACCGCAGCGGTGGAGTCGTGGCGAGGTTCAGGCAGCCGGTGGTCCACGACTTGGTCCAGCAGAACGGGCCACCCGGAACGGAATCGCGTTGTACCCGCTGAGCTTGAGTAGAACTTAGGGACGCGCACCGTCAGCGTAGGCGACCAGGCCGTCGCACAGGATGGAGGAAGCGTCAACTGGCCAGGCAAGCGGGTCTGGAATCGGCGAGATGAAGCGGGGAGCTGTCGATCTCATCTCGGCGCAATCAGGGTAAGTGTCAGCTGCGCAGATCACCCGAACGATGTCTGGATGGCCCGTCCAACCTGTGCGGAGAAGCAGGCCGCGACACGCGAGGAGTCGGCAGGTCATGCGGAAGCCCCATGAAGTCTCTTGCTCAGAAGTGATGTCACGATCTTCGCACCAACGGAGATGCAGAGGAGGAAGTACAGGGAGAGGAGGCGTGCCCCCCTGCTTCTGAAGTAGTCGACCACTGTGGCGCCGTCGGAGGGGGCGAGAAGCTCCAGGCCTCGGGGACGTGGCACCCGTAGCTGGACAAGTAAGACTGGAGGTCATCCGGCGGAGGCAGGGTAGGGTCTTGGTAACAGCGGAGCGCTCCTGGTGGCGGGACTTGTGTTGATGCAAAGGACATCTTGGGAGGAGGGGAGGAGGTGAGAACTCCCGTTGAGCGCCGGTCGAGATCCGTCCTGTGAAGAAGGTGAGGGCGTAGCATCAGTCGCACCGGAACCTGAGACTCAAGGTCGCCTGCCGAGGGTCGTCCGGGGGGAAGCAGGAGTCGTGAAGGCGGGGGCAGTAGAGACATCAAGGGGGGAGAAGGTCCGCCGTAGAACTTACCCATCCCCGACGCCGAAGTCCCCGTCTGGTGGAGTACATCTGTTCTTGAAACAGCCACTGTGCTGGGTTCGCGAAGAGCTGCATTCGCTGCTTCAGAAGCTGCCCTTCTTGAGGTCGGTGCGAGGTCCCATCCCCGGTAGAGAAGTGGCACTAAGGCGAGAGGTTGAACTTGCCCACGTAGACCAGGAACCATGTCAGCCGAGGGGATCCCAAGTGCGTCTCGATCCATCTCAAGGTGGGCTCCAACCGATTCCGCGAGGGGATCGTCTAGGGATGTCGATGTGGAGCACGAAGACGTCCGACTGGTCCTGTCTGTAATGCAGTACAGCCACGGTAGAACCCCCAGAGGCTGCGAGAGCCACCGGAGGGAGTACCCGACCCCGGCAGGTCATGTTGTCAAGGGTAAGCGGAGGGAACGGCTGTAGACGGAGTCCTCTTCCCCTTCCTGGGGAAGACCAGAACGCAATGCCGTCCGAGGAGGACTCCGACCAGCTCTGTATCATCTAGGAAGTCACTGAGTCCGGGCTGAAGGCCCAGTCCAAGTCTGCACTGAGGCGAAGTCTCGGGCGGGCTCTCCGCCGAAGGATGGGGCGGTGACGAACTGGCACACGTGGTGCGCACGTCGACTGTTGTAGCCGCTACTAAGTCGGGAGGTCGAAGCGCAGGGAGCAACTGAAGTCCCTGCTCACACGAAGTGGAAGACGACACGTCGTCAACCGAGGAGTGGTAAGCAGCGGGGTAGGAGAAGACCGGAAAGCCAGGAAGCTCGTAACCGCGGCTAGAGGAGGGAGTGTCTCCGATCCTTGAAGCTCAGAACAATCGAGGCTCAGTCCTTACTTCTTCTCGAATGCCGTCATGGAGTTTGGTTCTCGAGAAACTGTGATCTTCTGTATCGCCTCCGCAGGCCAGTACAGTTGCTCAGTCATGTGTAGTCAAGTGCCGTCTTCGCAGGCAGACGTGCCAAGACCCGGGCCGGAGAAAAACGTGCTAATATCCTGGGGTGCACCCTGTGTCGTCGCCGAAGCTACTAAGGAATAATGGCTCGTTAGCTGACAGCGCTTAACTTACCTTCCAGCTGTAAGCGCTTGCAAAGTGTACACGTCACCAGACTAGTAGTGGCTGGAAGCCGCCCTGGAGGCGGGGTGGCGAGCCGAGGACAAGGCTGCGCTCACAGTATTCTGTGCGTCGCGCAGGCCGCCCACAGCCTGCAGTCTCAACCTGTCCTGTGTAAAAGCACCATCCCTGGGATGGATGCCGTATCTCCGTGCTGGGCTGGCAGGCGTAAGGCGCAACCAGTGTAGGCCTAGATGACCTGCCCGGAAGCTCCTGTAGTCTCGCCCGGGGCGACGGTACCTGTAACGGGCTTCAGGTGGAACACTGCTGTTGGACTTGCGGAAGGATCGGTTGACCTAAGTCTAGTCCCGATGGACATCCGCTAGGTTCTTCCCACTCTGTGGTCCATACGCACCATCCTGAGGGTAGACAGGGCGTATGAATCGGCGGGAGCCCGGCTCATCTCTAATTAACCTGGCGAGCGGGCGCCCGCAAGCCCAGCCGAATTGTCCAGTTGTGAACTCCTTCCATCGACCCTCCGCCGCGAGGTGGCCCCAGACGCCTGGGCGGTGAACTGCCAACGACAAATTCCTGAAAAGAGTGGGACGCCGAAGCTTCAAGTAATCTGATCGCAATCCCGACTCGTCGCTACTCAATCCCCGACGAGCGGGAGCACACTAGTCCAGCCGTCCTGTCCGCTCATGGTCCCTTGTCACTGCCTATGAATGGGGCATCGAATGTCTGTGCCGGACTAGAGTCAAGGAATGGGGGGCCCGCACATCGCGGGCCAACCTTATACTGGGTCTTCTCCGAAATTAAAAGTTGGTTGGCACCGGCCGATGTTCTAGGCATAGTGCCCGTCCTGCTGCCTAATTCACGCAAGTGCCGCATGGCCCAGCATTCTCGTCCCGCCGAAGGTATAGGCACTTACCACGGCCGGGACATCTTATCTTGTCTGTGCTGGTGTATACCACAGGTTGTAGCGGATGTGTGGCCCGGCGTGATGTCTCATCGCGATGCCGCGCCGTGTCCACTGCTTTCAGCCCGGGAACGGGAGCACGTCCGGTCGAGTCCCCGAACGCTAACTCTGGAGAGCCGACTCTGCGCTGGACTCTATTCCTGGGCGAGGAGGTGGCAGTGACTGGACCATCCTGTTGCGTGCGAGTCTCCACAACCTGGTAGACCGCCCTCGTCGGGTCTGTGACGACTACCGGTGCTGAAGCTCGCCCTTGTGTCTGATCTCGTGCCGAAAAGGCGTCACTACCGAGTATAGGCCACTCGACGGGACCGTGACGGCTGCCGGTGCTCTTCCTCGAGGCCTAGCTCGCAGCGCTCGAGGATCCATTAACCAAACAGAGACCACTAGACGGGACTGTGGTGGCTTGCGGTATTGGAGCTCAGGTCCGCGGCCTGGGCCGCAGCATTGAAGGCTCTACCACCTGGTAAGGGCCACTCGTCGGGTCTGTGGCACGTACCGGTGTTGGATCTTTCCCCCGTGCTGGTGTCGGCCATTCGCGGCGGTAGAAGATCCATAGCTGGGTCCACTGCTCTTCCAGTCAGGGGCATCACCGCCGGGTAGAGACCACTCGACGGGACTGTGGTGGCTACCGGTGCTTGTCTCGAGGCCTAGCCCGTGGCGCTCGAGGATCCTTGACCGAACAGAGACCACTCCACGGGACTGTGGTGGCTGCCGGTACTAGAGCTCGAGTTCACGGCCTAAGTTGCGGCGTTGAAGGCTCTATCACCCAGTAAGGGCCACTCGACGGGTCTGTGGCACATACCGGTGTTGGATCTTTCCCCCGTGCCGGTGTCGGCTGCTCGCGGCATTAGAAGTTCCATAGCTGGGTCCACTGTTCTTCCAGCCATGGGGCGCAGACCAGGCACGGGTGGGTGGAGGCACATCCGGAACAGGGCAGACAAACGGCATGCTTGTGACTAGGTCACTGGAACTGCCCACATCGCGTGCAGGTGCAGACTTGCCAACTGCAAAACATAATGCACAAAGACATGCGGGTCTGCAATATGAATCCGCGCATAAGAACGAAGTTTAAGTGCACGGTGTATGCCGACGCCCGGCGCTCCATCCCCCACTTGAATGCCCGACGTAGGCAATACCCAAGGTTTTACCTTGCCATCCGAAGAAGCAGGGCACCAACCAGAACACCGCAGAGTCCAGGACCCAGGGCTGAAGGCAGGCTCGACGCAATCCCACAGGCGTCCACGCAGGCGCTGCTGGCACGACCGGTTCCAGACGCTAGGAACACCGCCGAGGTGATTCAGGAAGCGTCCACCTACACCAGACACCCTGAAGATAGTCCTGGCGCAAAGCAAAAAGTTCAGGACACACGACGTGTGAAAATCGCCATGAACAGTCTGGCACTGAGGCGCGTGAGCACAGTTCACAAGACGCCACAGTCACGTCAGGTCTAAGGCACAAACACCTACGAGGAAAATTCCCACAGGAAAGCGTCCAAGCCTAACACCGGGCACTCCGAGGCTAGCAGAAGAGCGAAGGAGAAAGTTCAGGACACACGAAGTGCGTAACACACTACGGCCAGACCGGCCTCGAGGCGCTTGAGCACAGTTCACAGGGTGCCGCTGTCTCGTCAGGTCTAAGGCAACAAACACCGACGAAGAAAGTCCCACAAGAAAGCGTCCCAGCCTAACATAAGGCAAAGGGTAGGGTAACACCTCCACCAAAACCCCACGACCGGTTTCCACAACTTTACACAGTCTGACGCTAGAGTCATAGATGTACACCACCTTCCACTGTCTAGCAAAGAAACTGACTGGTGAGCTTCAGCTGGGCGCATGCGCGGTTGGTTTGGAAGGGAGGCTACTCGGGTTATCGCCTAGGCTATGGCGCCCCTCACCTGCCATCACAGCCATACTCGTACACAACAATTTTGGCTAAAATTAGTCTAGCTAAGAAACCATTCCTATTAGTAATACCATCAGTAATATGTTTTGAGGAAACTACTAGCTTTTCTGATCCTTACAATGAAAACCACACTATTTGTTACACAGTGGATGTGCTTGCTTTTTTGTGTGCGTTAAGAACTTTTAAAGCATGAAGAGCAGCTGAAAACCAGTCTTTCTGATTCTCTCAGACTCGGGGGTAAATTTGTGGTATAAATGATGACCACACTACATCTACAGCGCACATGCAAAGGAGAAAGCTTTATGATCCATCACTTCAAAGAGGAAATCAAACAATTCAGTCGAAGATGCTTGATTTGACGTTATGCCAGTCTAAACATATTCAATGAAATGACGTGTATACAAATATGTCTGGTGATGTTCTTATCACCGACATCGCTGATTTCAATCCAATCCAGTTAAAGTCTACTTGTAAAGCGCAGCAACTTCCACTGTGAAATATTCGTGTACAATGAATATCGTGAATCAACGTTGATTGCTTTTTTTATCAGTCTAGGTGCCAGTGATCACAAGTGCATAGGAATGCAAATGTCTACTCCACTGAGGAATCAAATCCACTGTACTGTTTTTTAATCTTTTTCATAAACTTTTTGAGAAGTGCTTATAAAAACTATTGTGACGGAATCCATCCTCAGAAAGACGTTTGAAGACTCTGGCTTAAATAGTCTCCGACCAAATGGCAACATTAAAAGTTTACAATGGGAGTTGGCGAACGAAAAACAGACGGAGGACTACTGGTCCAGAACACACTCACTTTTGCTATTGCATGTGAGCCAAAAATCACAAACAAAAGCAACCAAATAAACGAAAAGCCTGCATCGAAAAAAGGACAATAAGCAACCAAACACACACATACATAAAACATGTAACATGAAAATGCTCACCAGGGTCTGTGGCAGAGATTATGGCTCCAAACAGAAAACAGTCATTCAGAGCAAACTCTGTCTTGAGACTAGGCATGATTCGTGTCAAGCCGTACAAAATTCCTCTGTCAAACACACAGAGAAAAAACATGACTGTAAGATCCACCGCTAAAACAAACAAAAATATGTCTTTCTTACAAAGTCCAGTTCCACCCCACACTGTAACAGAAAGATTTCACATGAATTCTGTGTTTTCCATATGTGCACATCTCTGATCATGGGTACAAAAAGTGTTACATATCGGCTAAAAATTAAAAGTATTCATGTAACTGCTTTAACAGACTTGCACTGCATTGCCTAGGCTTCAAAGGTACCTGAATTATTACTTTTTGAAGCTATAACATATCTAAATTGACCTTGGGCAAATGAAGGACCTATACTTCTTTATGCGCATAAAGTGGTGTTCTACAATAGCTCATTTGGTACCGGAAGCTGGGTAGCTCAGGTGGTAGAGCGGTCGACACTTGCCCAAAAGGTCCTTGTCTCGATTCCAGATGGGGTCAAAATTTGTCTTTGAAATCACCTGTGTATGTGGTGGACAACAGACATTAAGCCCTAAATGTTTACCTTTTCCCCCTTACTTCAACATAAAAAGTGAGCTGTACACTCACGCTAAACTATACACACCTACGCACATGCATGCCGTATCTGCACACACTGAGATAACTTGCGAATCCAATCACATATGAGTAGATTAAAGTTGAGGCTGAAACTGTTTATGACAAACTCCCCAAAGAAGTTGCAACAAAACATAAATGTGATATGAACATTGTTTTAAAAAATAAATAAAAAATAAATAAATAAATAAACATAAATAAATCCTTTTTTTTCAAATAAAAAAACCAAAAATCTGTCTGCATGTACTCGTCACCAGGACACAACAGGTAAATCTCTTCAAGTATCTAATTACTGGTGTCCATCTGACAAGCAAAGGCAAGTCTGCAAGTTTTTAACCCCTTCACCGCCAAGAGAAGGAACACCACCTAGATGTAGTTTGAATGTTCATGTCTTTCTATACCAATGGCTTAACATTTGTTATTCAACTTTTCTCCTTGAAAATAAATCTACAATAATTTAAACAAGAACAGCAAAGCAGTCATGGCTCACATGTATCAACAATCCACAAAATTTCTCTAACCTTCTGTGACCTTGACCTTTCCAAACGGTCACTCAAATGTTATGTCTCTTGATATAAATGACAGAGTTGACCATAGTGCCTGAGAAATCTTATGCTTGTCAAAAATGTGCATTTTCACATATTTATTTCACTTGACCTCACTGAAAAACCAAATAAGCCTACATGTCAGCACTTTTTTTGGGTACAATTTCGTAATTTTTTAACTTGAGTGCCTACTGTGATAAAGGTATGCGTTACAAAGTGTTATGCGTGAAAGGAAGGTTTCTCATAAGCCACTTTGTTCATGAAACATTATTTCGCCTCCTACTATAGCCAGGGACACTTAGACATGACCTCCAGTCAGCACACAAGCCGGTAAGGAAATGTTTCTGAAAAATTACACCCCTAATGTCAGAGGCCACTGCTGTTTTGTGGAATCAGATTAAATGTAGAGGACTTGTGATTCACTGCGCATAGACATCACTGAACACAGTAAAGCCATGTAACAAAACAAGTCATTTTATGCAAATTTCTTGAAACTTTTGTGCACCCACACAACAAAAGGCCTGAAAAGAATCAAATGTTGCTTTCTATAGGTTCTTCAAAGTCTTGCAATAACACATGCTGAAAAAAGCACCTACCTGGTAGATTAATTTTGTGTACATGCTGGAGTTTGTTTAGACAGCTGGTACCAAATGTACCCATGATCGGAGCTGAGCACATATATATATACTAACTAGTAACAGGCTTTTATGTTACTAAGAAGTATAATTCTTTCCAATGCAGAATGTGGGAATCATTTGGCAATAATGAGGGTCATGTGTTTGGTGGATCTTATTAGTGAAAACATGTCTATGTTTCGACTGCCCAATGCTAGGTGGTCTGTGCTACATCGTCTTGTGGGAGGAAAAAGAAATATCAAATCTTTAGCAGATTCATATGCAGGTAGTCTTGAGTATTAAATGACACATCATCAGCTTTCTACTCAAAACTTTTTTCAAGGTATATGTCACATAAATGGGCATGTTTTTGAGAACTACCAAGAGGTCTTCCACAACTAAACAAGAGACGTAAATGTACCATGACCTAGAGACATTCTGGTCCATTATAAAAAGACACAACTAGTCCGTTATGTAAATAAGTAGCAAGTCCATTATAGAGACTTAATTCATCAGTGTTCAGGCTAAACCACAACAGAGTCAGAAGTGAGCTGGATGCACAAATTCACTTCAGACCCAACAGGTTTGGCCACAGGTGAATTGAAAGTACAGTGGAGTCCGCTTAACACGAATTTCTGGGGACACGGAAAATCACTTCGTGTTAACCGTATTTCGTGTTAACCAATATGGCTTCAAAATTGATCACGGCCCTCAAGGAGAAAGTGTGTAAGACGTGTGCGTGAATGAGTACCAGGTTAAAAGTGCACATTATCGTACTTTCTATGCATACCTTCAGCTCGCTAGGAAAACACAAGGAAACGTGTACAGCTCGAGTATTTAATGTAAATCCATCAGGTAAAATCCATACTAAGTTACAATCCTCAGGTAAAAGCAACACAGGCTGAAGTACTATCCCGCATCGGTAAAAGGGTTGTGTTGGTACACGAATGATACAACATGAATACAGTACAGAAATGCTAGCCAATGAGAAGACAGATTACAACAGCCGAAGGCTATTCAGCCAATCACAGACTAGAGTTCGCTCTGATCTGTCATGTGTACTTCCACAGCGCGAGAGCGACACGTGAATTGGTTTTCGGTGAATGGAATCTGTGTTCGTGTTAAACAGGTGAATAATAGTGAAATTGCCCTGGTTGGGAACCGAAACCAGCTTCGTGTAAAGCGAAATTTCGTGTTAAGCATTTCGTGTTATCAGTGAAATTTTAATACAGAATAAGAAGGCCGTCGGCCGGGAATGCAAAAATGGTTCGTGTTAACCGGAATTTCGTGTAAAGCGAGTTCGTGTTAACTGGACTCCACTGTAACTTGGTCAAGGTTAGCCCTATAACAAAACCAGAAGAGGGCCAATTCCACAGAATCAGCTCCAATAAGGATACACTGATGACATGAGCCCAGCCGTGTGCTGACAGTCAGCACACAAGCCGGTAAGGAAATGTTTCTGAAAAATTACACCCTTAATGTCAGAGGCTACCATCACAGCCATAACTAGCTGGTACAAACACACCTCAGACCCTGTTCCACAATGGATGTATACTGCAGTACACGGCTGTACAGTATAACGTCTTACGGGAAACAATGGATTCATCAGCAGCAGATAATTTGCTAATCTGATACTACCCTTGAACTATTATCAGTTATGACTGGTCCATCTCTAACAGTTGGTGCAACATCGTCCCAGATTCCTCATAAAGTTGCGAACATCATTATTAGATGAGACTGAGCTTAATGTAAAAGAAAGATCACCAGATTGTTCACTTAGACTCACCCAACAACTAAACAGGACACTGTGGTTCCAATCAGTGCATACATCAAGATTGCTCCGAGATTCCTAAAGAAATGCCTCTGGAAAAAAAAGAAAAACAGGCATAACTTACAAGGCCATAGTACGTAAAACATATCCACATAAGACATTGATACCATGAAAATTACTCTTCACGGTTGGTGACTAGAAAAGTGGAAATGAGGTACAAATTAGAAATTTGGCTCATCTGTACAAAAATGTGTATGCCATAAAGTGGACTTCTAAAGATACTTTACATTCAAAGCAGCAGGACCAGCTGTTTTTGTGTAAAATGGATTTTACAGAAACTCAAGCATATATTTTACATATATAGTGCAACAAGAATGGCAAGCCCTCAAGGTTCACATGCATGACCGATCCATATAATTAATTAATTACCTCTGTGTCCTTGACCTTCCAACAGGTCACTGAAATAAGGAAGTGTTCTAACAAACTATGAAAAGGGTTGGCAAAATCCAAATTTTCTCAAAAAATACACATTTTTTACTTTTGTCAACCTCTCATGACCCTTGGCCTTTTTTTAGTAAAGGTAGTGAACCAAATTAGTATGCTTAGAAAGGTTTTATCATCAGCTACCTTTCTGCCAAATTTGGTTGAACAGATTTGCAAAAATCCTGATAAAACTAAAATTCTATTTTAAAAAAAGACATTTTTTACATCATTTGCTGATCTCTTGTGGCCCTTGACCTTTCCAAGAAGTCATCCAAGATAGCATGCATAGGAAGGTCTTACCATCAGATATCTGTGTACCATGTTTGGGATGAAAGTTAGTTGTAAATAGTATTTGAGAAAAAAACATTTTTTGTCACAAAATGGCGATTTGTGACCTAATTCCTGATCTCTTGTGACCCTTGACCATTCTGATGGGTCATGCAAATTAATATGCATAGAAAGGTCTTACTTTCAGGTATCTCTGTACCAAGTTAGGGTTTGAAGTTGTTAATAGAATTTGGCTATTTTTTACCTATTTCCTGATCTCGTGACCCATGACCGTTCCGAGGGGTCAATATGCTGACCGTTGGCTGCATTCAGCAGGTCAGTTATAATCAAGATACTTTACATGGTAGATATTGTCCGTGCAACATAAGTGTGACCATAAACAGCAGATGACCATAAGAAGGGGTGACCGTTCAGAAAAGGTCTAACTGTAAACTTCAACTCCCTAACATAGCCCAGTTTTATGTTATAACTAAACTTACCCGTTTCATACTGTAGCCTGCCTCAAATATGATCACTGGCAGCATCACATTGAAGAATATTTCTGGATCAAAAGTAACCTGAAATAACGTTTGAAAAGTATTAGAATCTGATAAATTATACACAAAGCAGCATTAATCACCCTGTTTGCCCTCACTGATCTTTACTGCAATAATTTCTGAATTGTTGTAACATAGTGCTGAAAATCAATGATAGTACTGATACTGACAGATTTATACCGAAAACTTTGCATATCACAAATGGACCCAACCTTTCTTTTTGCAGTATCCCAATTTTGTTGTAAGTACCATAGTTTACAGAGAAAACCTCTGGTCAGGGCCTCTGAACAAGTGCTGTCTTATCGGACTGCTCTTGTTATCTCATTCAGCCCTGACACACCACAGCAAGACATGGATCAAGCATGATAGTTCACAGGTGGTGCCAGAATAGCATGGCGCCCATAGGCATCAAGCTATTCTGGCACCACCCTTGAACTATGAATAATGAATGAATAAGCGCATTAAATAGGCGCTTTATCCCAATTGAAAATCGGCTCAAAGCGCCGCCGCGAACTGAACCCAACAAGCACGCTCACGTGAATCACGCGCATTCACTCACACACTGTACATAAACACAGAACATTCACGTGGTGCTAAGGGCAAGCTCAAGCGAGCTACTGTAGTTTTTGGAAATTCAAAATCGTTTGTATTTGAAATTTGATTAAGTGGGCTGAAACTGATACCAAAGTGGAGGGGGAGGAAGAGCTGGAGTACCCGGAGAAAGAACCCCCGACGGTCCGCCCGAATTAACGGTGACACTTACTAGAGGAGAAAAATCCGACGCTGGAACCCGTAGTCGAACCACGCACCTTTAGCATTGGTGGCAGGCGCCTTAACCACTGCGCCATGGACCGCAGACTATCATGCTCAATCTGTCTCTAGAATTGTACTTGTAATACAGTCGTTCTGAGGGCAACTTGAAAATTTGGGGATTTTAGTCCCGGTGTAGAATATGTTACAAAGCTTACCTTGTTATAACTTATATATGTAATCAGCTACAGTGAAACTTAGCCCTCATGTTACATTGCTCCAGACTACATTGCATGCTGTGGATGTTACATACAAAACAGCAATACCTTTATACAGCAAAATTCTTTACACAACATGTGCTCAAAACCTTATACATAACTGACCAGGCAAAAAAAAAAAGTTGTGTAAAACAAGGTAGATAATTTTTTGGCTTCAAAACCACATTAATTCTTTCAGGGATCAAGTTCATTAGTGACCAAAACACAAAACAGATGTTATGCTGGGCAGATCAGTGCATCCTGTTCTTTCTGATAATACCTGAAATAGAAATTCACAATTGCGTGTGGCTGCCATTCAAGGCATCCCGATTTAAATCTGGTATCATGATGAAATCATACGACAGGACATTTTTTAGACCGAGCCATTCATGCAGGCTCATGAAATGATTCTCCAGCAGGACAACACCTGTCTTCACTAGTGATGATTGTCCAAGGCCAGCTTCAGCAAGCAGAGATCAACACCACACGGATGCAACTACCTGTTGGCAGTTAGACATAGTCCGATTGGTGGGCTAAAATATCCGACTGGAACAGCAGACAGGCAGTCAAAAGTCATTGTGCTATTGTTTTTTTTTAAAGAAGCTGTCAATATCCAATCATGTTGGATAAGTTCCTTCTATTTATACTTATAGAAGGGACGTTTTAGGATGTGTCACAGTGGGGCAAATTTAACAGCATGTCCATGATGTCAGAGGCGGGCAGGCCTAAACCGCTGACAACTGAAGTAACAAGATACAAATTACGTCATGTCTAGTTACGCTAACCTCGCTGCTGAACATACATTTGCCGCGAAACGTTGCATGTGCATATGTGTGTGTGTGTGTATGGCCCCCATTGCCCTCGCAGGTGTGGCTCCAGGATTGGCTTGGCCAGCCACACCAGCACCCACAGATAGAAGTCATGCACAATGACATCATCGGTTTTCGATGGTCTACCCATTATCATTAATTATGTATGCAGACACAAGAATCTCAGCTGTTGCTGTACGCACCCACAAATAGAAGTCATGAACAATGACGACATTATCGGCTTTTGATGGTCTACCCATTCTCATTAATTATGTATGCAGACACAAGAATCTCAGCTGTTGCTGTACACAAAAGCTTAAAACTTGGCGAAATACTTTATTCAAGGGTTGACTAACAGCGCCTCAGAGCATATTGTAACTGGATGTCTCATTGAAGACATAAAAAAACGTTTATAGAAAGTTGGTTGACACAGATTAGAGTCCGTAATTTTTGTCATATTTACTTGAAATTTTGGATATAGCTAGTTTGGAGAAAGACACTGGATGAGATTATTAGCATGCAGCTTTCTACCATTTCAACTTCTTTAGTAAAAACTAATTCTTTTCAGAAAAAAAAAATTTAAAACAGTAAAAAATCTCAGTTAGCACACACAGCAAAAGCACACATGTAATCGTACTTATTTATTCTGCCCTATTAGTGTATCGATGTATTTTTAGCTGTTTCTTGTACTCAAAGCATTGTATTTATAGAACGGAGTAGAGTCATTGTCAAATTACTTGATATCAAAACAACTGTGCTGAACTGGATTGTCCGGTGTCTAAATGAACCATATCTAGACCTGTGTGCAGCATTTTGTAACCTTCTGTTACAGAAGTGCATCTTTGAACTGTTACGGTGGTAGTGGGCCTACAAAGCGACCTCTTCCACAAAATAAAGGGGTAATAGTTGACGATGTCTCCTCTATTAATGCTCCTGGTATATCTTACAATAATGCTGCAATTTGTTTCATTATAAAAAAATAAAATGTCAAAAAATGAAAAAAAACAAACAAACAGTAAGAAACCTTGACTTCAGGAGAAAGTCAGACAGTGGCAGTGACATAAATGAAGCAACACTGTCACCACGCAGACACTGACGCAATACTCTAAATATGACGTAATTCTCCCTCTCTCCCCCCCACACATATGCGTGCATCTCCAAAGGCACAGATCCTCATGTGCCTTCTGGGCGCATGAAGATCTATGCCTTATGGAGATGTTTGAGTGCACACGTACGCACACTTACACATATCGACGCACTTTCAGAAGATCATGCAGGTGTACTTAGTATATCATGCAGCTAGGTAAAGTCAACCTGATTTCACACAAATTATAGCAAGACTAAAATTGTATAGTGAAAGTCAAGTTTTGTCACCATTTTGTAAAGTCTTGAAGCGAAAGTGAAACTCATATCACATAAAAACAAAAAAATACATCATGACAAATGACGTTTTGACAAACCAATGACCCGTATGCACTGCGCCCCTCATACAGCTCACGGACGCATAGGCAGATCTGCGAGACTTTTTCAACACCTGAATCAGGTCAAAGACAAAAGGTAGAGACCCTTGACAGCGAGGACAGCTCTCATATAGAAGGGACTTTGTGGGTTATAGTTTATCCCAATTGTCCATTACCGCAGACATCACGAGTCACATCCCCCGCTGTGTCAGACAGGCCCCATTCATTGACCAAGCTCTGCCATGCCATGCTTGCCACTACTAACTACACAACATGCACATTCTTTGCATGTGCGCAGGTATTTTTATTTTATTGGCTCCAGCAAACCTCCGCTTGAATACCGGTAAGAAATATGTCTTCTTTTACAAATTTGTCTTCTTTCAGAACTTTCAAGGTCATTCTAAGTAAAGTGTTGTCATAGCCTACCATTTTTTTCACAGTTGACTTACCCATGGTGGAGTTTGTAAAATTATACAAGAAATCACTCAGTGTGAAGCTATATGACTGTCATACTTTTAGTTTTCTCACAGCAGGATAAATTGGATTTTATGTACAGCAAAAATGTAAGCATTGCAATACAAATTGCAGACAGAAAGTGTCTGTACACAGTGGATGTTTTTTTTTTAATAAATATTTTCATTTCTTGATTGTAGGCAGCTTCCTGTTCTTCTCAGCTGCCCACTTGCTAACAACTCCCAGCCCTTAATGATAACATTGTTGGCTGAGACAAAACTTTACTTAAAGGTCCGGGTTCAGCAATTAGTCAGTAGAGGACATCGAAAAAAAAATTTCAAAGTCCCTACCTGACACAGAAAGTGCAACCCTGATAGGGCCCCGTGTGATAGGATCCCCGAGCACGCACGTTACTATAGCTGCTGTAGAGTGTCAGACGTCCTTGACGGCTGTCACAGTTCACGAAAACAGGTATACACCATCCAGCTGCCTAAGGTCACTTCCAGTTGCATCTGTCCGTGCGTGGTAACATCCAATTCCCGTGCAACTACGACTGAAAAATATCCAACTTTCATTTTGCCGCACTGGTGAAGCCTGCACCGAGCCGCGACGTCCAGAGCGTCCAAAAAAGGTCCAGCGAATGGTGGCGGTAAGTCCAACATGATATGGTGTGGTCTTTTCACTTTTTGTGGTACAAATATTACTTTTGTTGGTAAGTATATTTCCAACAACAACAAACACCTATGCGCGTGTAGCTGACGTCGTGTTTACAAAGGGAAGGTACTCGTAAATATGTATTATCAGGGGACACCACTCTAATGACCACTTCCTTGTCAACAACAAGAAGCCCTAGCGATCGTAATGTTATGTGTGTTCTGGTGTACAGGACACTAATTTCGGGGGAAATGATGACTGAGGAAATAACAGCAGACGACAGTGGTGAGAAGTAGGCAGAATACATCGATGAACAAGACGAAGAATAGATTGGAAATCTTAGCCTCACTGTTCGTCTCTTCTGTAGTTACTATATATACGTCACTATAGTAACAGCCTGAAACTTTGTTTTTAAATTTTCTCTCCTTTATAAATAAGTGTAATAGTTTCTGGGCAATTTTCTATTACACATATTTGTGTTATATACATAATGAAATATGCGATATATTCTGAGCTCTGGTCTGATGTACATTTAGAAGTTTCCACTTTTAGTTGCGATTTGTTTTGGGGGTTCGTGGTGGTTGTCAAGTTTTTGTGTAAATATCTTCAGAACGCCACGCCATTTTCTAGTACAAGACCCGTGTGTGCATTACATAACTATACAAATACCAGTCATTTGATTCTTTTTCAGTGCCACACCAAATGAGCTCACAGAGCAGCAAGCAGCTAATGTGTTATTTCTGTGGATACATTTGTGAAGCTAGTACAAAGTGAAGGTGCATCAGTAATGGAACAACGCCCAATCTCATCACAATACATAACAGATAATCGCAGTGGCAAGGTAAGTTGTGAACCTAAAATGTGTGTGTGTGTGTGTGTGTGTGTGTGTGTGTGTGTGTGTGTGTGTGTGTGTGTGTATGCTTGGGACAAAATGTACAGCTGGCTTATATTTAGAACAAAATATACAGCTGTCTGAATAGAATTAAATATACAGCTGTCTGAATAAAAAACAAAATATACCTGCAGTTGTCTGAACACAGACAAAATGTTCAGCTGTCTGAATGAAAACAAATGTACAGCTGCTCGCTGTATGAAAACAACATCAGCAATTGTCTGGATGAGAATATAATCAACAGGTCTAGGTAAGGATAAAATAATTATACCACTATAATCAACCTAAAATATATTTGTTCACAAAATAACAGCACATTTCAGTGTGATGAAATAGAGCAATACATGTATGTGCATAATTCATTATGAAACTCACAATCAGGTATATAAGTGGTCTATTGTAAGTTGGCTTGCCACTGATACAATGTATTTCTCATATTTTCCTGAAACCACAAGCTTATGAACAGGAGAAATATGAGTGACAAAAACTTATACTATCATTCTTGTATACCAAAATATTTTATTGCTAGTTTTTCTGTGAATCATGTAAATACATGTATGTATATATTGCTCCATATCACAACACTAAAATGTGCTGCTATTTTGTGACTAAGCCATTTTTAGAAAGCCACACGTACATGCGTATGTGCACACATGCCTATTTTCTGTATTTATTTCTTTTTCAACAGGTTTTGTCCATCCATGACTGTGTTTATGGTTTGTTTCTAGACAGCAGGGCTGCCACAAGGTCAGGTGACTTGAAACTGGTGAATGCACAGACTGGCATCGAGTTTCTGAAGACAGCAAGACCTGTCCGATAAGTTGTCACCGACAGAGTTCTACTGTAGTCTCCTGCTACTTTCAGGTAATTATCAGTTTGGTGGCATTTGATTTTGAAGTATGGTACACCCGTGCGCTTGCACAAAATCATTTTTGTTTGTAAAAGTGTTATCACATCACACATAAAGTAGCTTATAGTGTCCTGGAAATATTGCTGTCACAACACTAAGTTATGATTTACATATGACTGCTACCTCCACACTGTAAGTATATTTACAAGTTGACAGTAAACATTATTATCATGGTGCCATGGTGGTTTTTCTCCCAAGTCTTCATAACAGCTAGTGCTAGCTACCGGTCAGTTTGCCACTCTGTAATGCATGTATCTTTTTTCCAGTATGAAATAGATTTGTATATTATTACTGACTTGATCGCAGCCACTGAAACATCTGGATCATTACTTTGATGTGTGGCACAAAGGCAAGCGAATTGCATAAAAGGTTTGAGTTGAGCTGTGTGTTTACATGGAGGATTATATCCTTGAGTGTATGCAGAACAAAAACACACGAAACTGTCCTGTCATCGAAATAACCTACTCAGTATAAACTGCTGCTGGTACATTTTCACTTTTGTGCTTTTTTTACTTTCAGGTTTTGCTTTATCTGTTATATTGGCCATCTGTTTTCAGTTTCTTTGCTGCTGCCAAAGGCTAAACACCACTTGAAACAAGGGATAAAGCCTGTTATCAACCATCACCACACATTACGAGTGTCCTTGCCAGGCATGATCAAGGTATCATGTCTTATTTATGCACTTATTTTGACTTAGAGTTTAGATATGTTTCAGTCTCATCATTGAGTGTTTTGAGTGTTAGTCAAGGGGATGTATCTATGTGGCTGAAAATGAAATGGCCCCCCCAAAAACTTTCACTGGCTACAAAGGCTACACAATGCGCAACAGGCTTACCATCCTTGACTTCAACCACCAAGTATGCAAGCAGTATACCAAGATTAGCAACAGGCACTCTGTGGCATACCAGGTAGCACAGCAGAAATATGCATAGTACATGAATGTTACACACTTGTGCAATTTCTGGTACAAGTGCAGTATTGTACATGTCATTTTCAGTATCATTACAGTACATGTATTTGTAGAAATATACTATTTAGGATTGTGACACTGACCATGAAAACTAATTCTTTCTTATGGCAAGTCAGGTGCAGAATTCCTGTTCATGTGCACTGTTTACAGTATGTAGTTATAACAAGGATGAAAAATGAAAGCAGACATGTATGCAATTTATGAGGAAGAATGTCCAAATGTATTGAAAACAAAAAATGTCCAACATTTTGCTTTTACATTCAACTTTAATACTTTCTTGTATAGAGAGTACAAAGTGCACAATATGGAGTATATATTACATGCATGTGTCCATTTATTCATGTCCCAACTACTTGTACAAACAGATGTAAACAATCTCCATGACAGAAAGTAAATTTTAAAAGTTAATGAAAATGTTCTCTTCATTCTGTTTTTTCTCATCAAGGAATGTGCTCCGTGGCCTTGTATCCCCAATGCCTCACTGATGAGAAGCTCTCCAGTTTGTTACATTACCTACGCAGTACAGATGACAAGATTGAGCGACGAGTGGATGTGGTTTTTCAGCAGAAGTAAAGACTTGGAGGTTGGTTTCACACACATACACAACCAGATAGTGCCCTCAGGTAGTTTAGATTGGGGCTTAGAAACTGCCATCTGATTATGGCCACCTGACAAGAGCAACAGTGTTTGCTGTTGCCAAGCCCCATATGGCTCTCATGCCACAACTGAAAAAAATCTGTATGTAGAGTGTTGGTGATGTTTGATTGCTATTATAATGTGGGAATTTTATTTGCAAATGTGATGCTATAATTTTTGACGCTGCAAAATTTGACTTCGGTCTGCTTCTTACAAATATCTAGAAAAGTTGGTTCTTCTGTTAACTCGATCAGCTGGATCAAATTCAGTAGTTCTTGTTGTCCATTATTATTAGATGATTCCCACACAAACAGTAGGCCGGATTGTCTTCACTGGTCACGCGCTGATAAGGTGTCGCCTCTACTCCCACATTCGATATGGTCACCAGGGGCTGCTCATCGGTTGAGTGCATCTTTAGTCTCCCCCAGGGAAAAGTTGGTTATGTTGGCCTGAAAACATATTCATATAATATCATGTTACCAAGCAGCATTGCAAAGCTACAATGTCTTTTATTATTAGAACAAAACTGTATAAATCGTTTGACCATCACCGAGACAAAGAAATTGTTTGTAAAAGTTATTTTGCAAATCTGTCTTGTATGGAGTTTATTGATTACACTGGCTGTGATTGATTCATTACGGTTGGTTTCATGTTGAGTAGATTATACTGGCTGATACCCGGTAGCCAAGTAAACTCATCTAGAACAGTGTTTGCAGTACATCTTCACATGTACTAACTGACCTTTGTTCTTGTCTTGCAGCTGCCTGCTGAGAGCAAGTTGGGGCACACTGCACTGCATCAGGCTGTTTGCTGTTCCAAAGTTTCTGTGTGACATTGCTGCTAACGCCCCTGCAGTTTGGTGACATGTTTGACACTGGCCAGTCTGTTGTCTCTTCACTGGTTGGACCTGTCCATGAAGGCTGTCTGTCTGCTGTGGAATCATGGCAATATTAGCATTTTGGTGGATAGCAAAATTTAGCATATGATGATAGAACTATATTGCCATATGTAACATTACATTAGGAAATCGTTGCGGTATATATATATATATATATATATATATATATATATATATATATATATATATATATATAATATATATATATATATATATATATATATATGCCTGCATGTGTACCCGCCCCCTCCAGCCCCCCCCCCCCCCCCCCCCCTCTCCCTCACTTACCAAAACACAGTGACCAAGTTTGAATGACAGCATCATAAGCAAAATATACCATGCATATAATTCAATGACATCACTGAAATTGTTTCTTTATAATTAAAATGGTTGTCTCTGTTCTGTTTGTGTTTTTGCCTCATGTATTATTACAGTTATATAAGGTGCAGGAAGTAAAAGTGCACATGTATGTTGTTCTGTAGAGAAGAACCCTATGAGGAAAGAACGTCGCTTAGAAATGACAGTTACAACACAATTTATTACTAGATAATATGAATAAAATTGTGTTGTAGCTGTCTTTTCTAAGCGTCTTTCTTTTTTTCGTTGAGTTCGTCTCTGCATTACACACGCTTCGCAGTCACCATTTTGATCTGGACTATGTGGTTCTGTAGGGTACATAGACTACTTGGTCTTGTTGAGGATAGACATACTCATTTCATAAAAAAAATCAGCTGTATTTTTAGGAATTATGACAATCATGGTAATTGTGTTTTATTTATGTATACACTTATTGATGTAAACCTGCCTGTCCCGGATTGGCCTCCGCAGCCACGAAAATGCCTGCAGACGACGTGGGCAAGCCCTATAGAATCTTCGTTCGTGAAGTCAAGCCAAGAGACACTTATTGATGTACTTGACGATTTTGGTAAACTCATAAGAGAAGCCTCACAATGAAAGGCATTTTTAACAGTTTCACTCAGTACAGATATAAACAAATAAACCATACGTTGAAGTGTATTTGAAAACAATGTTTTTGTCACAAAATGAAGATCAAGTGAGATATACCTCTTGCTGTTGTGAACTGATATATTTCCTTGATATTTATTTTTGCGGGTTGAGTCATTTCACTTTTCTGATAGAGAACATTGCTATATGGAGTAATCAGAAATAAATCCCACATGGTTTGCTGTCAGTGCAAACATAGATAAACTATGAATGAAATATATTGTGGTTAGAATACCAATTACATAATATATATATATCTGTTTCCTAACATTTATTTCATATCTCATAACCATAGCAGGAGGTGAAAGAAACCTAATGCTCCAGCCGAAGGGGTGCATGCCTGCATGATGCCAGCTTGCTTTCATCTGCTTCCTAAAGTCAATCGGGCAGGGGGGGGGGGGGGGGGGGGGGGGGAAGAATTCGCACAACCCCCCAAAAATGGAAAAATTAGTAACATTTAAATTAATTTGGGTCGAGGGCATAAACAGACATAATTATATGGTCTTGTCAAAAAAATGTATACATTATTGGTATGGCGAATGCCGGAACCATCTGCTGCGGCCCTGTATCTAATTATTTTGAAACTTGCCTCTCGTTTGCTCGTGCACCCTTTAGCTTGTAGTTGGTGTATCGGTGTTTGCTGTCAGGCACCTGCATGAGGTATGCATTGGGCAGGGTGCATTGCGTGTGCATAGACAGCAGTTGGTCTGGGGAGAAAATATTGTCACTGAACTCATCAAGTTTGCAGACGGTAATTATCTTTTGTGATACAAAAAAAAAAAAAAAAAAAACAAGATGAGAAGTAAACGACAAAGCAAAATATTACCTAGTGCTTAGATTCTTATAATGGAATCAAATTTTATGTCCGTGTAACACGCACGAACAGGCACAATCACATCAATGGGTGACCGTCTTCACTCCTAGAAGCTGATTCAGCTTTTCAAAATCCCGAAAAGCTGAATTTCAGCTGTTTGGTTCAGACAGAACAGGCCTTCAGCCAGCCTGTTCCAAATGCAAAAGTCATACATTCTCATGAGCCCCTGCATCCGCAGGAGCTCATGGGAATGTATATCGCTTGCTGGCCATGGATTTATGGGGCATATTTATGTCCCGTTTACATTCATTTCATATTCTCGCACTGTCACCCATGCACATCACATTGTTGCATGATGACCTGTAAATTATCTCCCAGGCTTTTGTGAAAAATAAAATCGTTTTGAGGTGGGCGTTTGCGCGTTGCTTAGCACGGGAGTGCTGTCCCTTACACACACATTATCTAGTAGCTTCCCTTCGTAAAAATGGCGACTACCATAAAGACTTGTTGTTTGCAAACGCTTTCGAGGAAACCTTGTTTTGGATAAATGCGAGGACATAAGAAATGAGAAGACCACGATATAGCATGTTCGACGTACCGTCACCATTCCCTGGGCCATTTTTGGACGCTGTGGACGTCGCTCAGTGCTTCCCAGTACCGGCCCAGAAGTGAAAGTTGGATAGTCATCTTTCGTTGTTGTTGCACGAGAATTGTGGGTGTTACCGTGTACGGACGGATGCAACTGGAAGTGACCTTTGGCAGCTGAGTGGCGTATACCTGTTTGCATGAACTGTGACAGCCGTCAAGGACGTCTGACACTCTACAGCAGCTATAGTAACGTGAATGTTCGGGGATCCCATCTGATGAGGCCCTGTCAGGGTTGCACTTCAAGTCAGGTCAGTAGGGACTTCGAAATTTTTTTTCGCTGTCCTCAACTGACTAATTGCTGAACCAGGACCTTTAAAATGACCTGTTGAAAACTCTGAAAGCAGACAAACGTCCTATTCATGTTGCCAGGACATCTAACTGATGAGACTGCCTTTCAAATTGCATCCCTGACATCGTGCCTTTCCCAGAAAATTCACTGGACATGGCACTGTCACAGTGAACACATCTCAGATGAGTGCAGGTTTGAACGCTGTCCCAGAGTACCCATGACCTTGCAAAAGCTGCAGTTTGTACTAATCCAGCAGTGGCAGAACATTCCACTGGCCTTCTTTGCACATCTTGTCTGCTCAATGACAAGGTGACACTGACAGGTGAATTACAACCACATGTGATTCAGCAATTTCTATTTCAGATGTGATCAGATGCACTGATCCACCCAACAAAATGTGTTTTCTTTTGTCCCTAATGAATTAAATTCATGAATGAATGAAATTTTTACTGAAGCAAAAACTCTGTCTCTATCATGTTTTGGTAAAAATGTTAGATTTCTTTGCCTGGTCAGTCTACATGGTGTTTGGTATACACTGGAAGGCTTATTAACTATCAAACATGTTTGTGCCAAATTTAATTAAAAAATTTGCAAAGTGTGAATACAAACTAACATTCCATTAAAAAAAAAAAAAAACAGACATTTTTCACAAATCTGCTGACTTCTTGTGACCCCTGACCTTTGAGAGGGGTCACTCAAAATTACTATGCATAGGAAAATCTTATCTATCTAGTATCTACTTTGTATTTGAGAAACCATAATCTTTGTCAAAATAAGGCAATTTTAACCTAGATCAGTCATGTATACCACAGTATTGAATATAAAGAACACAAGTCTCCGTCTCCCACGGAGGAGCCTGGTGAGTTAAAGGTCCTAGGCTGATATCAACCGTACCTAACCCGTGCACAGCTAAGGCTCACATCAGCCTGAGCACATTTTGCTCACCAAGTGGTTTTTCTTTACAAGTCTATGTAGGTATAGCACTACAATAATGCAATCGTGCATAACACTATCTGACATTATGGTTCCCTGGTACTGTGATGTATATTCAGAGGCTGACCTGTATTTATTGGCCTGTAACCTTGACCCTTGAACAACTCCACTTAATTTGGTATCTTTTTATAGATGCTCCCACAAAATATCCTTGGGCAAAAATTGAAGACTGTGATCTGAATAGACTGAGAAAATGCCAACGTTAAAGTTAACCATGGCCAACAGACAGATTTTTGCTATCAAGTAAGCAACACAACAAAAATTACAAAATCTGTACACAGTACAAAACATACACACACGAGTATGAAATCAAACAGCAGATATGAAAGATGACAACTGATAACAAATACAATACAAATGGTGGATTGCCAACCCCTGAAAAATGTGGGCAAGCTATTATTCCCCCAAATGCTTCCCCAGATACCATTCCTGACTGCCCTAGGCTTAACCCATATCATACTGTGGCTAAAAGCTTCAAATTTGTACACTGCCATATGCAAGCTACATTATAATACTTACAGAAAAGGATATAGACCAAAGGCTTTTAGTTCAAGGGTGGTGCCAGAATAGAGGTGCCAAGCGATTCTAGCATTAGCCTTGAACTATTTTAGTCAATTAACTTATTTCACACACTGGTGTATTCCGAATCATAATGGTTAAAGAAACAAGATGGGATGAACCATAGCCCACAAAGTCCCTTCTATATGAGAGCTGTTCTCACTGTCAATGGTCTCCACCTTTTGTCTTTGACCTGATTCTAATGTTGAATTATCTCCTATAAAAAGTCTCGCAGATCTGCCAATGCGTCAGTGAGTTCTATAAGGGACGCAGGATATACGCATCATTGATTTGTCAAACGTCATTTGTCATGATGTAAGTTTTAGTTTTTACATAATTTTATATTTTACCAGATATGAGTTTCACTTTCGCTTCATAGGCTTGAGAAAATGGTGACAAAACTAGAACTTCATGGTACAATTTCAGTCTTGCTATAATTTGTGTGAAAGCAGGTTGACTTTACATAATATACTAAGTACACGGGTCACCTGCATGCTCTTCTGAAAGGACTTCGATATGTGTGTGTGTGTGTGTGTGTGTGTGTGTGTGTGCGCATGTGCATGCGCACTCTGAACATCTCCAAGAGACATAGATACTCATGCGCCTGAGGATCTATTCCTCCTGGAGATGCACGCATGTTTATGAGAGAGAGAGAGAGCTGTGCGTGCGAGAGAAAATGACATCATATTAATTAGAGTATTATGTCAGTGTCTGCATGGTGACAGAGTTGCCTCTTTTACGTCACCGCCACTGTCTGACTTTCTCCAGAAGTAAAGGTTTTTTAGTATTTTAATTCTTTTCTGAAAATAATTCTTTTTACTAAAGAAGTTGAAAAAATACAAAGCTGGCTAACGAACTCATCCAATGTCTTTCTCCAACTATCTATGCAAAAGTTCAAGTAAATATGACAAAAATTACGGACTCTAATCTGGGTCAACCGACATCCTATAAACGGTTGTTTATGTCTTCAATGAGACATTCAATTACAATATGCTCAGAGGCTCTCTTAGCCACCCACTTTAGAAAGTATTCTGCCAAGTTTCAAGCTTGTGTGTATAGAAATATAGGAGATTCTCTTGTTTACATATATACGCACACACATATATGCATACGCATATACGGCGCTTCACGCCAAATGTACATCCAGCAGCGAGTTTAGCGTAACTAGACATAGGTTTAGCCTGCCCACCTTTGACATAATGGTCATGCTATTAAATTCGCCCCACCGCGACCCGACCTAAAAAGTCCCTTCTATAAATAGAAGGGACTTAAAAATACATATTGGATGTGTGTGAGTTTTAGACATTGTCACCATGAAACAATCTCCAAATTAAACTGATTCTTCCTTGTAAAACTATCTCTGTGTGTGTGCTTGTGTGTGTGTGTGTGTGTGAATGTATGTGTTCATCAAACCGTTCTCTCCAAAGGTGGCTCCGAATTCTCAGCAAAAATGCCTGCCAGTTCATACTTGAGCGATTTCTCTGCTGTAGAGCCATTTGTTTCTGTGAAGTTAATAAGAACAATGTCTGGTGGGTCATTTGCGAAATATGTTACGTTGCCAACAAGGACTGCTTGAACATGTGAAATTTCCTTGGCTTTGCTGGTGTAGCGAATGATAGCTCCAACAATCAAACCTGCAAAGAAAAGGTACAAAATATGTTTAGGCCAAGATTAGGCGTATTCTCTGCAGCTCAGAAGATTCTAGCCCTCCTGCATACATGTATAAAGTGAGATAGTAAGAGTATGCTCAGGACTGAAGTAAGAGAACGCATGACATGAAAACTATAATATCATCATGAGTACATGTAAGAGAAACATTCAACGTCAAAAGAGAATGATACATGTATGCAAATGAAACACACTTGCGATAACAATAAAGACCACCCCAACCCTTCTCCCCATCCAAAATAAAAAAAATTGTGTGCGGTGTTTATACAAAATTGAAACCTTACACTACAGAATGTGTGGTGCCAGCACTCTTGGGTGATTTTTATTTGTGTGTGTGTCACTGTCAAAAGTAGCTCTGCGAGACTCCTCTGTCACTAGGATCATCATACCTACAATGTATTTTGTTTCTTGCAAAATCAATGTAACAACACGCTGCTCTGGTCCTGTTTTTTAAAGTCTGAAACTTTATCCAATCACCAAAAACTTGAAAGAAAGTAGTTTTTGCATTGAAAATTGTAGTGAAATCAGGGGTAATTTTGTCACCATTTTATAACTTAAGTGGGTTTGTTCAAGTTCATTCCTATGATAATGTTGCACTATTCTTTCAAAGCGAGTGTGTAACTTGCAGAAAGCAAGTGAATCACTTTTTAAAAAGTAGAACTGACTGGAAAAGTTAAAGTTTAGAAAGTAAATTACAACAGTAACAAGAAAGGCAAAGCCATTATAGCTCATGTGTATGACTGATTTACATACGTGTAAACTTTGTGACAATAAGTAAAGGGATAGCTTCTGCACCAGCAAAATCTATGTTCTCTCAAAATGTAAGCATTTTTCACACACCTGTCAACCCCCGGTGACCTTGACCTTTGCGATAAGTCGACTAAATTAGTATGCATAAGATGATCTTGTCATCATTTGCCTTTGTGCTAAATTTGATTGAAAATTTTTCAAAATTGTTGATAATACTTACAATTTTATCAAAAATTGGCATTTTACACACATTTGCCAGCCTCTTGTGACCCTTGACCTTTCTGAGGGGTCATCCAAATTAGTATGCATAGATAGGTCTTCCCATCAGGTTCTCTGTACCAAATCTGGGTTTGAAGTTGTGAATAGCATTTGAGAAAAAACATCTTTTGTCAAAATATGGCTATTTTGGACCTATTTCCTGAGCTCTTGTGACCCTTGACCTTTCTGAGTGGTCATCAAAATTAGTATGCATAGATAGGTCTTACCATCAGGTATCTCTTAAGCAAGTTTAGGTTTGAAATTGTGAATAGTATTTGAGAAAAACCATCTTTTGTCAAAATATGGCTATTTTGGAGCTATTTCCTGAGCTCTTGTGACCCTTGACCTTTCTGAGGGATCAACCAAATTAGTATGCATAGTAAGGTCTTACCATCAGGTATCTTTGTACCAAGTTTGGGTTTGAGGTTGTCAGAGTTGCCAACCCCCAATTTTTTTTTCAATAGTCAAAATGTAGAATTTCAGTAGTTTTATGACAATTTCAGTAGTCAATGCGCGTCAATTTCAGTAGTCAATTTCAGTAGTCAATTTCAGTAGTCAATGCGCATCGCTGCAGTCCTCGTTGCTGCCTTACATTTCTTCCACACTATCTGACAGTTTCGTTTCATAGCAGGGCACACCCTGCATGTTGGTATCCGGAAACATTTTTTTGCACAAGTTGTTGAAATGGTCCGCTACGGATGCAGGTAGATTGTGTTCCGCTACAAAAGTGGTAAACAGCGTTTCAGTCCGGATGACAGATAAGTCTGTTTCTTTGAAAAAAACGGGAAGAGACTGAGATGGCACAAATTTTTCTGGATGACAATGGCTTCGGCTTTTGTGGCGACTTCCATTGACGTGCCGGGTCACATCGTTTAATCCTCCATCAGGCATGCCTACCCACAATTTGAAGTTTCAGTATTAGCCATTTGAAATTTCAGTAATACTATTAAAATTTCAGTAATACTATTACTATTGTTACCTATTATTTCTGCACTTTTTTTATATTGTGCTTTTTATATTAGCACGAGCGCAAAAATAAAAATGACACACACACACATCACTGACAAGGACACATATAGTTTGCACATCTCTGTAATGGGTTAAATAATGGTTGGGCGCCCCCCCCCCCCCCCCCCCCCCCACTTAATTTTGTTAAATTTTTTTTAAAACTTGCACATTGCGAAATTTTCTGATCATTGCACTTAGGTCCAACCAAGGGAAAGCAGACACCGACAGGTTGGTTTAAATAAAGGGACGTAATCAAGCAAATTGTTCTAGTGTGCTTTCTCCCCTTGTTATTGTTTTAATTTAACCAACTCCAACATTTACTTTATTTCTAGATTTAAAAGGCAACTACTATTAATGATAAATTAGGAAATCATATAAATTATTATATTATGTACCAATTTAACAAAATAATTGCATTTTTTGTCAGATTAGAATATCTTTTATTGTACAACTTCACCCACAGCTTTAAACTAAAATAAACACTTGGATTATGTTAACAACACCGATATTTATGATGTAGAGAAAAATTAATATTATTTGGAAAAAAGAATACCACATATATGACCTGTCGGAAACCTGTCACGACCCGGCTTCACAATGATTGGTTCAAAGCCTAACACCACTGGAAGCTGTGATCAGTAGTAACTTAGTTGGGGGTGACCTTGACTCGGCCGGCAGCCTACACTGTAGCCACGGGCGCTCAACGAACCTTAAAATTTTTTTTATAACTATTGATTTTGCTTTTCCGTAGTATTTTTTACTACTTACGTAGTAAACTACAGAAATTCCGTAGTGGTTGGCAACTCTGGGTTGTGAATAGTATTTGATAAAAAATAAATTATGTCAAAATATAGCTATTTTTTACTTATTTCCTGATCCCCTGTGACCTTGACTTTTGTGAGAGGTCACTCAAATTGGTATGTTTAGAAAGGTCTTGCCACAAAGTATCCTTGGGCCAAGTTTGATGACTGTGGCTTGTATAGTCTCCAAGAAAATGCCAACGTTAAAGTTTACAATGGACGACGGCGGACGGACTGATGACCACTGGCCCAAAACATACTCACTTTTGCTTCGCACATGAGCCAAAAACTGTGTTGCATGTCATGCCTGGTGTGTTAGAAGTTTTCAAGACATGTTTTGAACGCCATCAAAAAACTACACAAAGCACCACATGACAGCTTGCTTGGACAGTAAATCTTAGACACATGTCCAGTTTGTTTTCAAAGTGTTTATGCTCAGCAAAGAAATTGGCAAAGAAATGTGTCATGGTGTCATGAGTGACACAATTTGTTTTGAAAAACAACTTTGCAAGTCATTTTCTCAGGTATATAAAATTAAACTGAGGATTATCAGTTACAAATACCATTTAAACTAAATCAGGCTGGTCATAAAGACAGAAACAATCTTTATTTCATTGTGCAAAAGACAAAATGTGAGAGCAGTCGCTCTTTTACGCACTATTTGGCATGTTAATATTGTTATTCCTTTTCGTGCCACCGATTCCCACCATCTGCTGTAGATGTGCTTTCACATGATGAAATGATGCACAGGAACAGACAACGAGGATAAACACATATTTGTATCCGCTGAGGGCCAGTGTGGCTTCAGAGCAAACAGGAGCACCACCGATATGGTCTTTGTGCTGAGACAGCTTCAGGAGAAGTGCCGCGAGCAGAACAAAGGGCTGTACATAACGTTTGTCGACCTAACAAAAGCGTTCGACACTGTCAGCAGGCAAGGCATGTGGCAGATCCTGGAGCGACTTGGCTGTCCCCCAAAGTTCCTCAGCATGATTGTCCAGCTACACGAGGACCAGCAAGGCCAGGTCAGACTCAACAATGACCTCTCCGAACCATTCCCTATTCTCAACGGCGTAAAGCAGGGCTGCGTGCTGGCACCGACCCTCTTCACCATCTTTTTTAGCATGATGTTGAAGCAGGCCACAGTGGACCTCGATGATGACGATGCAGTGTACATCAGGTATCATATCGATGGCAGCCTGTTCAACCTCAGACGACTGCAGGCCCACACGAAAACCCTAGACCAACTGATTTGTGCGCTGCTTTTTGCTGATGACGCTGCCCTCGTTGCACACACAGAGAGAGCCTTGCAGCGCATCACGTCCTGTTTCGCAGACGCTGCCCAGCTCTTTGGACTCGAGGTCAGTCTGAAAAAGACAGAGGTCCTCCATCAGCCGGCACCCAAGACAGTGTATCGCCCTCCTCACATCACCATTGGCGAGTCTGAACTAAAGTCAGTGCACCAGTTTACTTACCTTGGCTGCATTATCACGTCGGACGCCAAGCTGGACAAGGAGCTTGACAGCAGGCTGGCAAAAGCGAACAGCGCTTTCGGGCGACTTTTCAAGCGGGTATGGCACAATCAACAGCTGAAAACAGGCACCAAGATCAGCGTGTACAGAGCTGTGGTCCTCACCACCCTGCTGTTTGGTTCCGAGTCGTGGGCCCTCTACCGCAGCCAACTACGACTCCTCGAACGCTTCCACCAGCGCTGCCTGCGCACCATCCTGGGCATTCACTGGAGTGACTATGTCACCAACGTCGAGGTCCTTGAACAGGCTGAAACTGTGAGCATCGAGGCTTTGCTGCTGCGGACACAGCTCCGCTGGGCGGGGCATGTCTCCAGGATGGAGGATCATCGCCTACCAAAGATCACCCTGTTCGGCGAGCTGGCTACTGGACACCGTGACAGAGGGGCACCAAAGAAGAGATACAAAGACTGTCTCAAGAAGTCACTTAGTGCCTGCCAAATCGACCACCACCAGTGGTCTTCGCTTGCTGTGGACCGTGACACCTGGCGCTCCACCATTTACAAGGCAGCTGTCTCCTTTGAGGACTCTCGCAGAGCTAGCCTTAAGGACAAGCGGCTCAGGAGAAAAAACAGAGATGCTGCAACTCGGAACCCTGGCCATACCTCCCCCTGCAGCCACTGCGGTCGAACCTGCCTGTCCCGGATTGGCCTCCGCAGCCACGAACAAGCCTGCAGACGTCGTGGGCAACTCCTATAAAATCTTCGTTCGCGAAGTCAAGCCAAGAGATCCGCAAGTTCAAAGCAGACATTCGCCATTGCAAAAAGACAGGCTTGCTCTATACTATGTCCATTGAAAGATCAAAGTGACACTGTTGCAGCGATGCAACTAAGCAACAGCAATCGGATATAGTGCAATATTGTTGGACGAAAATGTCCGACTGGAACAGCAGACAGGCAGTCAAAAGTCCTTTAAAAAAAAAAAAGAAGTATCCAATGTCTGATCATTTCTTCATTACCGCAGACATCGTGACCTACATACTCCACTGTGTCAGGCAGGTCCCATTCACTGACCACGCTCTGCGATGTGATGCTTGAAACTGCTAAGATAACACAACACGTGTACTCTTTGCATGTGCTGAAGGATTTTTTTTAATCAGTGGCTCAAAGCCAACCTTCACTCGTCTGCTTTCAAAATTAACCACAGGCCTTTCTAAATCAAATGTTGTCATACTCATAGCCTAAAGTGTTAACGTGAGATACTGATGATCGAGTTAGTACAATTATACTAGAAATCACTTTCAGTTCTGAATATGTGTGTGCGTTCTTAGAAATATCGTGGTGTGTTTAACAGCGCTTTGAGCCCGACTGTAAGGATAATGCACTTTATAAGTATGATCTATTATTATTATATCAGGAATGAAGAAGAAGGTGAAGCTACACAACTGTCATACTTCTTTACTTTTTGGTTCTCACAGCAGGAGAAATTTGATTCCTTGTACACGTACAGCAGCAACAAAAAATGTTAGCATTGCAATACAGATTGATCAGGCACAGTACACAGTGGATCTTTTTTTAAATTGTTTGATTGTTAGCAGCATCCTGTTCTGCACAAACTGCATTCCAATTCAGGAGACAGATCGACCATGATAGTTCAAGGATGGTGGCAGAATACCTTGGCACCTATAGGCGCCAAGCTATTCTGCCACCACCCTTGAACTATCATGGTCGAGCCATATCTTGCTGTGGTGGGCAGAATGAGTTAAAGGCCCACTACCGCCGTAACTGTTCAAAGATCACACTTCTGTAACAGATGGTTACGAAGCGCTACACACAGGTCTAGATATGGCTCATTCAGACACAGGACAATCAAGTTCAGCACATGTCATTTTGATATGAAGTAATTTGGCAATGACTCTACTCCGTTCTGTAAATACGCTTTCAGTATGAGAAACAGTTAAAAATAGATTGACACGTTAACGGCTGGGCAGAATAAATAAGTGCAATTACGCGTGTGCTTTTGCTGTGTCCCTACTGCTGTTAAAGTTTATTAGGTGTGTCGACAAGGCATAACAAACACAAATGGTGCTGAAAATGTGTCTTCAAATTTATGCATAATGGTACTTTAAACACGTTAATACTGCCCCCACCCACCCAAAATAAATAAATAAATAAAAAATAAAATAAATAGATAAATAATTATAAATAAATAAAAATCTCCCTCTAAAGTAAAACCCAAGAAAGACAAAGCCCTCTTGGCGCACGTGCATGACCAATCCACGCAATAAGTGTGACCTTCACATTTCCAACAGGTCACTGAAATTAGCAAGCGTTAAACTTAAAGCGTCTAAACATAAGTAAGGGGCTGGATTGTGTACCAGCGAAATCCAAGTTTTCTCAAAACATATGGATTTTTCACAAATTTGTCAGCCCTCTGTGACCCTTGACCTCTGCAAGAGGTCGACTAAATTAGTATGCATAGAAAGGTGTTATCATTAGCTACCTTTATGCCATGCTTGATTCAAAAGTTTGCAAAAACTTTTATAAAATTAAAAACTACAATTCTAATTTTTGTTAAAAACAGCATTTTTCACACACTTGCTGACCTCCTGTCTCCTGTGACCCTTGACCTTTCCAAGAGGTGATCCATAGAAAGGTACTCCATCAGGTATTACTATATTAAGTTTGGGTTTGAAGTTGAATACAGTATTTGAGAAAAAACAGTTTTTGTAAAAATATAGTTATTTATCATCTCTTTCTGGAACCCCCATCACCCTTGACCTGTGCGAGGGGACCACTAAATTAGTATGCATAGAAGGTCTTGTCATTTGCTATCTTTGTGCCAAATCTGAGTAAATGTTAGCAAAAACTTTGATAAAAACTACAATCAAAAACTGGCATTTTTTTTATACATTCAGTAACCTCTTGTAACCATTGAACTTTGTGAGGGGTCATCCACATTAGTATGCATAGACAGAGCTTACCATCAGGTATCTCTGTACCAAGTTTGGGTTTTAAGTTGAACAAAATGTTTGTGGGTGGTTTACTTGTGTCAAAATACCCCTTTCTGGACCTCCTGTGATCTTGACCTTTGAGGAGGTCACTGAATTGGTATGTTTTGAAAGGTTTTACCACAAAGTATATTTGGGCCACGTTTGAAGCCTGAGGCTTGAATACAGTCTCTGAGAAAATGGCAATGTTAAAGTTTACCATCAACGCCAGACAGACGACAGATGGCCCACAACATAGACTCACTTTTGCTACTGCACATTAGCCAAAATAATAGCCATACCAAGAACATCATTTTAAACAAAAATTACTGTCTTTATAAATATAATGGATGGATAAGTGAATGTGCTCTACAAATGAATAGCTGAATTTCAGGTTTCAGGCAACAGTACTGTATGTACTCCAAACCTTCTTTGCATGACTAAGCGCGACCTAAATTTCACCCATTTTCCATCAGTGATGTTAACCAAAATATGCTGCATATATCAATAAAATGTATACTGGGTTGTAGTATGGTGTCTACTCTTTGTGTTCATGTGTGTTTCTGTGCTTATTTTTACATGTTTAGTACTTATATTTGTGTTTTACTGGCGTATCTGTTGTTCATGACTTGCCACGGCGGCACAGCGTGCGCGCGTTGTTCACAGCACACATCCGCTTTTCAATCGCCTTGCGCGTCGCGTCGAAGCAACACAGGCTAAAAATAGCTAGCCAATTAGGTAGAGTAGAGCTAGCCCTTCATTTTCGTATAATTTATTTTTGCATACGATCATGGGAACGTATTCAAATTTCAAGTAGAAAAGTTTCAAAGTAATATTCTCACTCTTCTACAAAACAGACAGGAGCGAAAAATATATGCCTAAAATTGTCAATCATTTTTCTATATTACTGCCAAGTTTCGTATATAGACTCCGCACGCAAAGCAAAAGAGCGCACATGCTGCCTCTGTGTACGTGCTAACGCGTGTTCGGAGAATGGCGTGCACAAACGATAGCGAGGCTGTAGTTGTACCATGTTCTTCGGCAAAAATATATCGTCAGATTTAGCCAATCTACCGACTTCAGATGAAAATATCGATATGTAATACCATTTTTTTAATTGATCTGTACATTGCTAGTTTTTACATTTGCTTTTCAATTGTATTCGAAGTGTTTCTTTTGAGCAAGCATCGGTGCTGTCTTGCGAGGTAAACAAAGCGTGTTGGGTTATCGTCAGAAATACCGAACATAATTTTCTCTTTCACAAGAAAGTATGAATTAAACATTATTACTTTATAAAAGATGTTAAGGTACGTTTATGTTTAAGTCATTATCTTCTGACGGTCGTAGACTTTGAGATAAAGTTATTTTTGTGAAGTCACGTTGACCTTGTTTTTCGTCTCCTACAGTATGATGAAGTACTTTCTTTTTTTAGATCAGTGTGTAGTTTTCTGTCCGTGATTTGTATAGACAAGCAAATTTCACACAAGTGTTACAATTATAATTCAACAATTTAAATAGTTGAAATTGCTGGTGATCAATTTTGTGTTGTTTGTCAATTTTTTTTTTTTTTTTTATTGGGTTGGGGGGGGGGGGGGGGTGATGGCAAAAACATTTTCCTCTTTGTTTGTAATCTATCCTGTTCCATTATTCAGATCTCATTATCCTGATCATTTTGATGTTTAAATCATGTTTCTATCTTAATTACAACCCAAGATATGATTTTTCTTGTGTTTTGTTGATTTTCAGCCATCAAAATCAGTGATTTTAATAAGTTTGATGATTATTTTCAGCAAGATGCCTTTGTTCAAGAGCCTCGAAAAAGACTAGGCTGTCACAGATTACTAAAAAGAGTTGATTATAGTAGAATTTAGTACCATTATCACTATACGGTTGGTTCTGTGAAATTCCAAAAATGCCAAATCATTCAATTTTCACTGTTGCCAAAAAGGCATGCAAAAAAATAAACAAATTAATTCATAACTTTTGATCTAATTGTCCGATTACTTTCAACTTGATATCATTGGAATTAGAAAAATGAGACCTATCTGAAAAACATATTTACAAATATGATCATGTAACTTAAAAAATCACTTTGGAGTACCTAATATATATAATATCCAAGACTTTTATTGTCCCAAAAGAGATATTATTGTTACAGCTCACAAAAAGAGGTAAAAGGATTAGTAAGATTCTAAAATGAGACTGACAAAGAATACAACCACTATACACATCACATTCTAATGATATGATTATATCACAATTTACATAAACATGCAAACTAATTAATTTAAACATAACATTAAATATCACATAATTTAAATAACTTTACTTAGGCACTTTCATCACAATAAGGCAGCTATGAAATGTCACTAAAATATATTCCATAAACACACACACACACTTATCAGCGTCGCCTGGATAAAAATGGGATACCACACAGGACAAGTGTTGTTTTGTTGTAGTGTCAAAGTGTGCTGAAGGACCAATGTTAAAATGTGTGGTGGTACAATAATTATTGTCTTGCGGTTAGTTGTGATTATGTCTATCACTCTATGTCTCTCCCGACCATAATACACATACCACAGACATGGTTTTGCTGTTTCACACAATGTTTATGCACGCACCTTCAGCCATTTTGATGGCCATTTTAAACAAATCTGGACTTACAAGTAAAACAAAAGGCACACAACAATATTCAGTGTCTTGTTGGTGTTTTCTGCACGTTCAGAGACGAGCTGCCAATGGGCCCATGTCTCCAAATTGCCAGAGTTTTCTCATAATAAAATTTCTGATCCAGGTAAGCTGTACTGTCTTGAATACTTGGAACATTCAACACACAATATTCAACATGCTGACTGCACTGATAATAGGCTTAGTACAAAAGAAGATGCAGTTACTGCAAAGTCTGTTTTTTTAGATTTTCTACTTTGATGGTTGAAAACTCCACAACAAAACAAGATCTATTCTTACGGTTTACTGCATCAGTTCATTGGACTTATTATCTTAATAAGATTAAGAGACAGCAAAAAATATTTTTTAATGGTGTTTAGTTATTTCGTTATACGTATTTGAATTACACAGTTTATTTTTTCACCCAGTATAGAATGACCTACTGAAAACTCTGAAAGCAGACAAATGTCCCATTTAAGTTGGCTAACCCAGGACACTTTCAAGCTGCATTCCTGCAATTGCAGTGCATTTGAATTGAAAAGTGTTCATGCTGTACTCCAAAATGATGCCATGGCATAAACCTATAGTCATGGCACCATTTGAAGGATGGTCAAGATGTCAGCCTCAAGTCTATGAATTATTGTAAGAGGCGGGTAATGTCAAGCGATATGCAAGTGTGTGTGTGGGTGTGTGTTTGTGCATGTGGTTTAACTATAAGATAGTGTCGTCTCAGATTTTAATCATGTTTTCTTTCTAGGTGAAAATTAACATTACAGACGGTTGTGATGTTATATAATGTATACTCGCTGTTCTAGTCAGTCAGATGTATTTATTTATTTATTTATGTTAACATTTGTTTGTTTTTTTACATCTGTTTTAAAAATTCCCCTGCAAACAAATTTCCCATCTTGGGACAATAAAGGTATTCATATCGTATCATATCCAAGAGTAGTGTATAGCTGTCCCTGTCCCCATACCTGTTCATTAACTGATTAAGGCTGTCCACTCCTGGCGGTGCTGTGGACATTTAAACCCAGGCCAAACTAACCAACCATCCTAGCAGACATTCTCATATCAATTGAGGCACATACACACACACACACGGACTAGCGCACGCGTGCACAGCAACACACCATCGGACACATCACACACGCCCAGGCACACATACACGACACTGACAGAACCATTTGGGTAAAAAGACGGACCGAGTTGCAACGTCGGATTAATTATAGTTTAATTATAGCACTGCATGATTTATTTTATTTTTTATAGGAAAAGCATTTATCTGCATGGCGGATACTCACCATACAACATAGAGAGGCCCGTTTCGTGCACGAACCGAAATCTTCTGTGTTTGAAGAGCCACACGGTTAAAATAGTTAACAGTAGCAAACCTAGCAACATCAGAATGGTCAGACTGTCAGTGCGATGTTGCATTGCAGCTTTCTGGTTTGTTGCCGGCTGGATTTCGTCTTCGCTGGCACCCATAGTGGGTGTTTTTACGCACAACAAAACCGCAAGAAGACATACCAACGCTGCCTCTGCAGCCATGATTTCGCGAAACCTCCCTCAATTTAACTTCCGGTTTGAGGGAAATGGCAGTAGCTACCCTTGTTCCAGAAATGACACATCGTCACGTGAGCATGATAAGTAAAAATTACGCCATTCAGTTGCACCTGTTGCGCCAATACTAGCTAATTTAGTATGCCTCAGATAAAATAGTCCGGGGTCAGGTGGAAAGGAACGCTACTGCAAAATGAAATTCATTGGCAGTGTGCATAACTGAGTTCCGCCGCCTCACTTCGGACCGGGGAGCCGGCGGCCACCGCGAGAAAGCGGTTGAGCCGGATTCGGCTCTACACGGTCTGAGGTGGGGGGGGGGGGGGGGCGGGGGACGGCAGGTCTGGGGGTTACCTTTGTACCTTTGTTCCACAATTTATCAGGGACAATAGACCGCTGTGGAGTTCCGCTGTCCTAATAAATACATGTATAATTCGCATGGGCTGCGCCGCAGCACTGGACTGACTCCGCCCCAACTGATCGGCGGATGACTGAGGCGACGGTATCTGAGCCGGAACTGACGGGCCGCACCAGCCGGGCCGAGCAGGGCCGGTGACTTGAAGACGCCGGATGCGTGCGCCGGCTGTCGAGAACCAGACGGTTATCATTATCAAAATTCAGTACGACTAATGATTGCCGCAGAGGCTGCGCGGAAATCCTTGCGGACCGCCGTTTGACTGAAAGCCTAAAGAACTGAACCCCGCCCCCCCCCCCCCCCCCCAAAAAAAAAAAAAAAAAAAAAAAAAACCAAACAAACAAACAAACAAACAAACAAACAACAGTACTGACGTTGAAGACTAGTTTGTTCAGCCGTTACCATATATGCGTCGAACTTCAAGTTCCACGACCGGAGAGATGCCTAAATATGTGTTTGACGTCAGTCCGGCACACAAATGACTTGACAGGGGCGGATCAGTTACTTCGAAGGGGGGGGGGGGTTTCAACATTAGTTGTATGGGACCTTTAGCCTGACATAAAAGGCCTTTGCTAGAAATTCTTCCAGTGGCCGAAAAATCAAAGAAGGGGGCGGGGAAGGGGGGGGGGGTGCCAGGGGAAAGCATGTGCTTGTCAAGACTCTCACCACTCGCCAAAATATCAAACGGGAGAGGGGGGGGGGGGGTATAGAGAGAATAGTGTATGTGTGTTGAAACTCGCCCAAAAAATATAAACAAGGAGGAGGGGGGGGGGTCCAAACACCCGAAAAAAAAAAGAGTTGACATATGATGGCATTTTAAAGAATTCTGGGTCCGCGGGGGAGGGGGGGGGGGGGTCCGGAACCGCTGGAAACACCACCACCCCACCCCCACATATACCAGATCCGCGCCTGCTTGAACGACACTAGTTAGTCAATTATTTTTTGTGTCTTGTTCATGTGTGTTTCAAGGTCGTTTTGTTTAATTTTTTTTTAAAAACTGAACTGACTCGACGCGTACTATGCAGTGTCGGTTGTCGTTTTCTTTGCGGTTTACAACATTGATTGTTGGAGTTTCGTTGTGTGAAACTCACTTCTATCCCCTGCCCCATGATTAGTTTGTGTATTGCCACCTGGTAGTGTAAGTATCCGCTCCGCTCCATACTGCGGCCTGCCCCATGACTTCTTTCTTTCTTGCTTGCTTTTAAAAAGGTATTATTTTTTACATGGTGATTGATTGATTGATTGATTGATTGATTTATTGACTGGTTGATCGATCAGTTGATTGGTTGATTGATTGATGAATAGGAAAGTCAGGTCCACGATACAATATGTGCCTCAGCACACATCAGTCATGAAGTTTGACTGAAAAAGCCTGAACTTACGGCAATGCTTACAGCTCAGTCACTTAGCTAGCCTCCATCTACAAGAAGCATACATTATCACGAGTGTGGGTGGGTGGGTGGGTGGGTGGATGGATGGATGGATGGAACGATGGATGGATGGATGGATGGATAGATACATAGACAGATACATAGATAGATAGATACATAGATAGATACATACATAGATACATACATACATAGATAGATAGATACATACATACATAGATAGATACATACATACATACATAGATACATACATACATAGATAGATAGATACATACATACATAGATAGATACATACATACATACATAGATACATACATACATACATAGATACATACATACATACATAGATAGATACATACATACATACATAGATAGATACATACATACATACATACATAGATAGATACATACATACATACATAGATAGATACATACATACATACATAGATAGATACATACATACATACATAGATAGATACATACATACATACATAGATACATACATACATACATAGATACATAGATAGATAGATACATAGATAGATACATACATACATAGATACATACATACATGGCATACATAGATACATATATACATATACACAACATACATAGATAGATACATACACACACACACACACACACACACACACACACACACACACACACACACACACACACACACACACACACATACATACATACATACATACATAGAAAGTAGTCACCTACAGACTAACACACACACACACACGCACGCACGCACACACGCACGCACGCACACACACCGACTGAGAGAGAGAGAGTAGCACTGCATCGTAACCGACAGTCTCCAGACAGGGTATGTAGAGAGGACTACTACGCCTGTGCACGTAGCGGAAGTAAGGACTACGTTCCGTACGACCCACTAGGCTGCAATTTATGCTTGGATCAGACAAAATGTAAGTGAATACTATTCATTTTAAGTATCTTCTAGCTGCAAATAGATTGGCGCATCTGTAACTAGTTGCAGAGGTAAAAAGTGTGGCCGCAAACTGTCATAATTTGACCAAATCGGCGAGATTTAAGTGTACACAATTTGATCGATCGCGAGTCCGATTTCGTCAGGCTGAATTCTGCCACTTAGCTGCGTCTACACTACACAAAATACACGAATTAACATTCTTATTGGTTGTACAAATGACAATAAGTGGTTAGGTTAGGGAATTTTAGTGTCCTTCAAACTGAAAAAGGTTATTTAATATTGGGACTACGCTTTGCAAAAGATGATCTGGGTTGTTCAGAAATGGCCTTCGGTGTGAAGGATTGATTGATTGATTGTACATTGCTTAACGTCCCGACAGCAACGAGACTTTCTCAGGACGTGCCTGCACTGCTTGTGGAAAAAAAAAAAAAAACTAAACAGCATATTGAATGCATGTCGCCAGCCGGTCCAATACGTTAAATAAACCTACGACATGGGGTCTAACTAAAGCCAAGACCATTTAGCAACACACATCCAATATCAAGAGCTACAGGCAGCGCAGACAGTAGGGAGAGTTTTAAAAAGGAAAATACAGGTGAATGGACAGAAACACATGCCCCAGAATAGAGGGGAAACCCCACCCTGTGGGGCTGACCAGGGTGACCCTGGGAACTAAAAAGTAGTTAACCCCACCCAAGTCCCCCAGGGCAGACCCGGGTGGGGGTTCGGTGTGAAGGATTTGGGTCTACACTGTGCACACGACAGAAACAGGAAACATATCTTGTTTGAAGTACTTGCAGTGCAATTAGTAGGTATGACATTTCCAAATGCCAAAACAAAAATTAACATTGGAAGTAAAGCAAATATGATATTTAGGCGAATAATGTGTATTATGTAAAATAAATTGTATTTGCACAAAAACAAAGTCGGTAAAAACATTAAGATGTGACCAGCTGTTCCGGCTGCAGCATCTTTTTAATGGTGAACTCATGTAAGACGATTCAAAGCTTCAAACTATGGTGGGAATATATTGTATTTACATCTGAATAAAAAGGTAAGATTTCTCCGTAACACGACTGACAGTCTCGTAACATGACTGACAGTCTCATAACACGAGTGACAATCATCTTGTCAGTCGTGTTGCGATTTACATCTGGTTCAATACATCATAATAAAGATACAGAATATCTTGTAGTTTCACATCTTGCAAGCTGTTCAGCTTAATTTACATCATCTTTAGGTGAAGTTTGCAGCGTGACCATTAGAAAACACAGAATGAGCTCTTCGCATCTTTGGTAACATGACTAACATCAGCTGTTAGTCGTATTCCCATAGTTACTTACGGCTTAAAAAAAAAAAACAAGCAAGGTTTTTAAATCCAATCGTATTTCTTCTTCTTCTTCTTCGTCTTCTTTTTGTGGGAATACTTCTGCAGGGATAGAAGTGGTGCACCATGCACTCCCTGGCCCATGTCCGACAGCAAAAGTAAGTCTGTGAAATGGGCCAGTGGTCGTCTGTCCATCGTAAACTTTAACGATGGTATTTTCCATTCAAGCCACATACTTCAAACTTGACCCAGCCAAACCTTTCTAAACGTACCAATTTTAGTAACCAGTCTCAAAGGTCAGGGTCATAAGGGATCAGCAAATACGTCAAAACTAGCAATATTTTGACAAAAGACCTTTTTTTTTCCTCAAATACTATTCACAACCCGAAGCCCAAACTTAGTACTTAGATGGTAAGACCTTCCAACGCATACTTATTTGGATGACCCATCAGAAAGGTCAAGGTAAAAGAGATCAAGAAATAGGTATGTCAATAGGTATGTGGATTCATATAAAAATGTTTCCAACAAAGTTTGAATAAAGTGGTTTTCAGACTGAATTTCTGTCGTCTGAAATTTCGCGCAAATTTGAAAATCAGTCCTTTTAAGGGGGACCTAAATAGGAGTTAGTTACTGCAAGGATTAGTAAATGAATATCCATAAGTAACATAAGCCATTGCATGCAGCTGACATGACTTGGGTGTAACGTGTGTTGTGTTCTTTCCCCCCCCCCCCCACCCCCCCACCCCCACCCGAGTCTGCCCTGGGGGACTTGGGTGGGGTTAACTACTTTTTAGTTCTCAGGGTCACCCTGGTCAGCCCCACAGGGTGGGTTTCCTTTCTGATTCTGGGGCATGTGTTTCTGTCTACCCTTGGTCCATTCACCTGTATTTGCCTTTTTTAAACTCTCCCTGAGAAAGCCTTGTTGCTGTCGGGACGTTAAGCAATGTACAATCAATCAATCATTCTTTTTTCCCACAAATGTTCGTGTAGATCAGCCTCATATAAAATAGTCAACATTCCAGCCGGGGTATTTTAGCAAAGCAAAACGCATTCTGTCATGACAGACACATTTCTTTTGCCTCTATCATACTTCTTTTTCCGGCATGTATCTTTATTTGACCTTTTAATGGAAAACAACTAGTTTATTGACAGTATTTTACTGTATATTAAAATCAGACAGCTACATAATGAATAAGTGTAGCAATTCAACGTAGGCTGGGGGGCAGCGATTTTTGCACAGTGTAGTCCCACATTTTTCACACCGTAGTCCATCTCGGCGCAACTGCGACCATTCCTGCACATCGTAGTCCCAACATCAGGCACCCTTTTCAGCTCGAAAGAGACTAAAATTTCCCTAATTTAAACACAGAATACCACTTGTACAACCCGCAAGAATGTTGACATGTGCATTTAGTGTAGTGTGGACGCTGTTTTGCAGCAGAATCTGTCCCAACGAATCGGACACGTTATCGTTCAAATTTTGCTCACCAAAAGGTCACCTATTTCCGCCTTATGATAATTTCCCACCAGCTTTCGAAATTCTGCAAAGAGCTGCAGGTGTGCCAATCTAGTTGCAGCTAATCTATTTGCAGATGTTTGAAATGAACAACATCGACTTAATATTTTTTTCAGATACAAGCATACATTGCAGCCTAGTGGGTCTTTGGGAACGTAGTCCTGCCCCTCCACACCGTAGTCCTGTCTTGACATACCCCGGCTGCAGTTGTTATAACACAACCTTCTTTTTTGTGAGGAAAACGATCTCTCAATAAACATTAAAATTGTATATGGCGATGAAAACAGTCGGCGTGGCTTCAGAAAATGGTCTGCTATGTCGTTTCAAGAACTGGTAAAATTATTCTACTTTGTTATACCAACAGTAGACGCATATTATTCATGCCTGCGCTGCGAATTGGGCGTTTTCACGCATCTGAATAGTCTATTTCTGTAAAGTTTTCCCGCTCGCACTGCCGATCGTCCGTCTTTGCCTACTGCGCTTTTTCGCCTCTAGCGCTAGACCGCTAGAGAGCGGACTGCTTTTTTTTTTTTTTTTTTTTTGGGTGGGGGGGGGGGGGGGGGGGGCGGGGGGGGGGGGGGGGCTTACATATTCATTGCTTCCAGTCACTTACTTAGCGCACCCTTCTTGCCTATCTTCTTTTTTTATATACTTTGTAATCTCCCATTTACTTATTTACTTTGTGTACTTTACGCGAATGTCGATCAATGTGCAGTGGTTTTTCTGCCATGCGAAATCCATAATCACTGGCAGCAAAGAGGTTATTAAACGGCGGTGACTTGGAAGCTATAGGGTTGTGTGCCGGTCCTCAGCTGCCAAGGCATTACCAGGAATATCATACAGCTCAGAACAGACCACCCAGGGTCGTGTAGCAAAGGTCAGAAATTGTAGCTGTAAGGCCTCTCGCTCCACGTCACTGGCAGCAGCGACTCCTGTAGATTGTGATACCTAACACCATCAAGGGCCATGGCAGATGTTGTGATGTCATTTCAGTCAGGAACAAAACTCACTTCCTGCCTGCAGTCCCATTATGAAACCCCACCCACAGAGGTATTTGTATTGCAGATAATATTAAAGAATAGCAAACGTTTTGCTGTGAACAACTTGGACTCGGCACCTCCGCGGGGAGTGTCGTGACATGGGGATCCATCAACTGACATCAACACGGTAGCAGCCAGCTCACTCGTGCTCAGATGATCCCGACCCGACCAAAAGGGTTACGCCGTGAGCTAGATGCTACAGCCCTATGCTCTTCCTCTCAAGATTGCCTCAGGACCTTGCTTTTAACGTAACAACGCCAGACTGCGCACAGCTGACCTGACCAAACAGTGAGTATCCGGCACCCAGGGACAATGACCAGACCATGCTTTCCATGGCCTGTCCACTTCTCCGGCCTTAACCCTTTGGCTGTCGGTAGCGGGTTTTGACGCGACGATTCCCGCTGAATCATCGCGACTAAAACCGCTACCGACAGCCAAAGGGTTAAACCCAGATGACCATTTAAAAAAAAAAGGGTTAGTTTGACTTACGCCTTTGCAACAGCGCTAACAAGCTTGGAAACTAGTATTCAGGCTGCTGAGATCCCTTGAGGAAGACATTGTCATCTCATCATCAACCGTTCATTGTTGTCATCACTTCTCTGGCGAGCCGAAGGACATGCCGACCTGTCTTTTATTATACAGAATGTGTGTGTGCACAATACTGAATTTCAGAGTGACAAACTTAACCACGTACTACCTTCCTAAATGACTTAGGCATACACACCTCACATTCCTTAGTTATCGATCTCGGTAAATAACCACATAAGAAAACCACCGGTTACCTCAACGAATTCCAGACCCACACAACTGAACCAAACCAGTCAACGCTACACAACCGAATTACCTCCTACTAACACATACTATCTTTAACTCAGTAGCTGTTAATAATACATACAAAAACATATCTGAATTCTAGGTTTCAGAGTCTTGGAATACGGCTAGTGTATCTGACATACATCCGTTTTTACCGACAGTCTAGCCCGTACTGACGTTCCTATAGCTCTGTTCGCCTGAACTCACTAAAACCCCCGTGCAAAACGTTTCCCTACGCTTTCACGTGGGCCTCGTGTCCCCACGGACTATCTGTCACTAAACAAACCGCTGACAAAACCGTACCGTACAAAACCCTCTGTGTGAACCCTATGCGTGAGCATTGAGTTTCATCACATGCCCAAATTTTGCTTGATATCATATTGAGACTAATTATGCTGATATAGTGCCGATAACCGGCGGATCTGATTACAACAGCTGGGCAAATAGTTATACCGACCCAGAATTTTTCGCAGTGTAGACAATATACGGTGTATTGTAGTCTTCTTGTTTCGAAAAAGCGGTAAATATCGGAGAGTTATCTTAATTAGTACATGCAAAACGGTATTACCATCAGCTATATTTGTACTAAAATTGTGTTTGAAGGCAACAGTAATATTTAAGAATACAACAACAATGTTTGTCTCTTTTTGACACATTTCTGGACCCTTGTGACCTTGACCTTTGAGATGGGTCATTGACAGAAATAACATGCATTATTTCGGGAAACGTGGTCTTGACAATATAGATCCTTGAGCCACGTCTGAAGACAGTTAATAATAAGCGCATTAAATAGGCGCTTTATCCCAATTGAAAATCGGCTCAAAGCGCCGCCGCGAACTGAACCCAACAAGCACGCTCACGTGAAACACGCGCATTCACTCACACACTATACATAAACACAGAACATTCACGTGGTGCTAAGGGCAAGCTCAAGCGAGCTACTGTAGTTTTTGGAAATTCAAAGTCGTTTGTATTTGAAATTTGATTAAGTGGGCTGAAACTGATACCAAAGTGGAGGGGGAGGAAGAGCCGGAGTACCCGGAGTTGCCTGAATAGTCTTTGCGTAAATGCTAACGTTAAAGTTTGTCATCAACAACGGACAGGACGGGTGGCTCATGCAGTACGTAAACTTAATAGTGAGGTTTTCGTTGCATCGAACGACTACCGACAACGAACGAGAGCGAAATCGCGGTTGACAACCAGCGTGTATCATAATATAGACACACTCCGAATATCTCCAAGATGCATATTCCTCTAGGAGATGTTTGGAGTGTTGTCTGTTCTCTAGTTACAAGCTGGTTATCGCTGTGACTTCCCTCTAGTTCGTTGTAGGTATATAGCTGTTTGTTGCAAACGGAACCTCACTAATGTTGACCACGGACGACGGTGGATGGACGACGTACGTACGACAACTGGCCCAATACACAGGCACAAAAATTGCTTTGAAACTGCTAAAGAAATGTGTTCTCCAAGAGGTCTTACCACTGTACGTAGAAATATTTATTTGTATTATAAATTATTAAAAAAATACAACGCAGGTTACGTTTTTCAAGCAGTATGAAAATATGCTACTAAAACAAAGAATCACAATGCAGCCACTAACAGTGATGGAAAATGTAACACAATTGCACGTTTTTAATGCCATTTGCGCATATATATTTAAAGTAATGACAAATCCTCTACATCACGTTACTAGCAAGTATACAAGGTAAAAAGCACAAACAATGCATATACGATGGTATTTTCAGATATTTTGAGACGCGATGCAATTTTAACCGTAGGATGTATGTTCTAGTGGAGCTGTTCAAAGTACTTCCCCTCTGCCGCCACACACTTGTTTAGCTGTTCTATCCATTTCAAAAATGACCTTATGTGGCTGATTTTGGGGTTAGGCGAAAGACATTGGAAAACGGCGGTTCCAAGGGTTGAGCGATTGTTTAAAAGGCTTCTAGCAAGGCATTTGTTGAAATGTGGGAGCTTACCGGTTCGAAAGGTCGAAACCGGTTCCATTTCGGCGGGCAAATTTTTATATAGATTTTGTGAATGCCCAATGTCCCTAGGGGTAGAACAATCACGGGAGACTTCTGGGTGGAGTACGTTTTAATCTGTTTACACATGATCTTTAACCCCATCCTCCACTGCACAGATGCTGATTTCAAGTCCCGCATCATCATTATCAATGACAATGATATAAATATTTTTTCAATTGATTTTTTTTTGCATTTACAGATGCATATAGAACAAAAACATAAAACATATAAGTACAATGCAAACAACACATATAGACAAGCAATGTAGTGGGTATGTACATTATAGCCTAGCCAGCACATGAAGACAAGCAAGACATTGGCAGAGCGCAGGACTAAAGCGTAGTGAAATATCGTTATCAATGCCGTAACAATGAGGTAGCAATACATTGTATGTATGAAAATGCAGTATTAGTATTCTAGTTTGCCTCTGCTCCCTCATAACTATTGATTGAGTACAATACCTCCCCCCCCCCCCCACGCACACACACACTATCTATAATACCAGTGCACCTAAACCACAACACATAGTAAATAGTTTAAACATTAGATTATAGTTTAAACATTAGATTACAGACAATCAGGAACATAGTGCATATTGTTACAGAAGAAGATAACATCCCCATTACAATAGGGTTGATATAGCAGCCAGTCATTTGTAAATCTACCTATCTGCCCTGCAATAACAGCGCTGTGCCTCTCAGCTATATATCTTTGCTTAGAATTCTTCTAAAGACAGCAATGTTTGGCAAAGCACCTTGCAACATACATTTGTAAATGTGGTCTTAAGTCATCTCATGTTCCTGTGCTCCAAAATACTAATATTTCCGAAAAAATTAAGAGCATCACAATGAATATAACTGAGGCATAACCATTCTTGCAAGTCAAACCAAAACACCTGGGCAAACTGACAATGCCATAAAATATGGACAATACTGTCTTCTGCTGCCCCACAAAATCTACATAAAGCAGAATCACTTATTTTCATCATGAACAAATATCTTTTATTGGGCAGCAATCAAACTGAAACCATCCAAAATGTCTAGGGTTGTTTTGGTTGGTTTGGAGAATACATATGTACAATTAAACTGGACATTGAAATGTTGTGCCCACCTGCTGACACATGCTGGTTCTGCTTGGGGTTTCACTAGAATAGAGTACACAGTCTTAGACTCACCGTTGAGTATACTGGACCAAATCTTGGACTCGGGGGTTATATTTGCCTGTAAGCTCTGACGGCATTGACAACACCAACGTAGACAAGAAAACTGGTTGATGTATTGGGAATTTTAGCTGCAAATTCAGTGTAGGACAATATATTCCCACCAGAGTTGAACAAATCTCCAACCAACAAAACTCTCTCAGAACCCATTTGGCAATATGCACAGGTTTCCTATCCCTTTTAATATTAACATTATAATGAACACAAGATGATTTTTCTGGTTTACATTTGTAATGAAAAGCCTTAAAGTGTTTTAAGACATCAAACCAAAAGGTGTTTTTACAGTGAGCCATGAATACGTCTGGGCCGTAGTATAAAAATAAAAAAAAAGAATCAAGGGCTTTCATAATAAATGACCATGCTATACTATCAAACGCTTTTTCAAAGTCTGTAATAACGAAAAGGTCAGGAATATTATTAATTTCTGTGTACACTAGTACATCGTATAATAGTCTGATGTGCTCCCCAATATATCGCCCGTTAAGAAAACCCTTCTGCTCTTCATGAATTAATTTAGGCAGCACTGATTTGAGATGTTCTGCTATACAAGCGGATGCATTCTTGTACGTAGTATTTAACAGTGTAATATGCCTCAATTTTTTTCAAATATATTTTGGGTTTTCTTTTTCAGATCATCACTTCAAGCTTTTATTACATACACTGACTCTTTTGCTTTCGGCCATTCGTCCTTTGAAATAGCTGAACTGTCCTTTTCACTTCCATAGTAGCGTGTGCACTTTCTACTGCTTTATCGACCCCCATCCAGCAAGGCCAATCAGCTGACCGACACCATTTTTCTCCAGGAGCCTCCTAATCTTCTCGACTTGTGCATTGACAGATCAAGTCCCTCCATTATCCTGGGGGACATTAACTTTCATTTTGACTGTGATGGAAACTCTCATCGCGTGAAGGATCTTCTCCTGCAGTATGGTCTAACCCAGGCCGTCAGTGAACCTGCACACCGCTCTGGACATATACTGGACTGGGTTATCCACAGAGAGACCGACCAGCTCCTTTCGTCAGCCTGTGTCTCCGATCATCTTGTGTCCGACCACAGATCCATTGTATGTGCTCTGAATATCATTACCCATCCCCCTCCTCCCGTGACCATCACAAGCAGGAACCTCCGTGCCATTGACCATGAGTCGTTCGTGCTGACCTGGCCTGTGTCCTGTCCACCACCCCCTCCCCCACAGCCTCCACCCTCAACGCTGATCTCTCCACTCTTGTCGACCGCCACGCGCCAACCACCACGAGGACTGTGAGAAGATCCATGTGCTCTCTGTGGTTCGTCCCTGACAAGTGACATTCTGACAGCGAAGCAAGAGTTAGTTATTGGGGTTTAACGCCGAGCAATAGACTAAGGCCATCTCACGGCGGGTAGCGAAGCAAGAGAGACGTCGTGCTGAGCGTGCCTGGCGTGCGTCCTGCTTGGAAGTACACCGCCAGATCTACAACGCCGCCAAGCATTTCGTCACGCGTCTGGTTCTTCATGCCAAGACTCTTTTTCAGCAGTAAGACAGCTGAGAGTGACACTTGCAAGAAACTGTTTAGTATTACGAACTCCTTGCTTGGCAAGTGCAACTGAGCCCTCTCCGCTTCCCGTTACCATTCTACAAGAGATCTTCCTCAAGTTTCTGCGATTTTTTCTCTGATACGATCAGACATATCTGCGACGAACTGGATAAGCTTAGTTTGTCTGTTGTTTTGTCGCCTTCACATTGTTTCGGTCATGGGACCTCTTTCGCATGTTTTCAGCCAGTTACACAGGCGACTATTCTCGACATTATAAAAAAGACGCCTCCCAAGACATGCGAAAGAGATCCCATACCCACGCCTCTTCTGTATCAACAAAATTGATATGTTGACTGGTCCCATGACCCACATCATTAATGTGTCTCTGTCCACTGGTGTATTCCCGGACGAGTTCAAGACGGCCTTAGTTAGACCACTGCAGAAGAAACCAAACCTAGATCGTAATGAACTGCAAAATTACAGGCCCATCTCCACCCTTCCCTTTATTTCTAAAATCCTCGAGAAGGTTGTTTTATCTCAGATGTTAAAGTACCTCCAAGAAAATTATCTCCTACATCCCTTCCAGTCCGCATACTTACCTGGCCGCTCCACTGAAACTGCCCTGATTAGAATCTTAAACGACCTCCTTTGCGCTGCTGATAAAAATGAGCTGTCTGTCCTGACTTTCCTCGATCTGTCCGCAGCTTTTGATACTATCGATCATTTCATTCATCTGTCTCGTCTTCACTGTGACTGTGGCTTCTCTGACCGTGCTTTACTCTGGATGGAGTCATATCACACAAACCGGCGTTAAGTTGTCTCTGTCAACGGCTGTCACTTTGTCCCAGCCCCACTATTTTTCGGCATGCCCCAAGGTTCTGTGCTCGGGCCAATTTTCTTCATTCTGTATAATATGCAGGCGTTAACTACTATTTTCTCAAAGTACTCTGTTAGACATCTTAATTTATATGTTCGCTGATGACACACAGTTGCACGATTCTGGTCCCGTTCCTGAAGCTGGTCGTTTAATTTCCAACATGGAAAACTGTCAAACAGAAGTTAAAGACTGGACGATTAGCAATAAACTCCAGCTAAATGATGGTAAAACAGAGCCCATGCTTATCACAGCTGGTGTGCGTCCTTCGCAGTTGTCCTGTCTTCCCAGTCACATCTCTGTCTGTCAAAATCAAATCACTTTCTCTGACAGTGTCAAAAATCTTAATGTTTTAATTAACAGAGAAATCACAATGGATAAGTATGTTAGTCATATGTGCAGATCAGCTTTTATTGAACTAAGGCGCATTAGCAGTGTTAGACAGTATCTGACGCCCGAAGCAACTGCCCTTGTCTCCTCACGGTTAGACTACTGTAACTCCTCCTTTCCGGCCTGCCTAAAACCCAGCTAGATAAACTGCAGAGAGTGCAAACAGTGCTGCCCGCTTAGTTCTGCGCCGCGTGCGTAAGCGTGACCATATCCGCCCCGCCCTTAAGAAACTCCACTGACTGCCGCCGTACAAAAACGCATTTTGTATTGAGACTGTCCTGCATGTGCTTTAACTCTATCAGCCTGACTTCTCCTGCCTTTATCTCTGACTTACTCCATCTGTATACTCCATCTCGCACCCTCCGCTCTTCCTCTGACACACCGCCCGGCGTAAATTTTGTCTTCCCAATTTCAAATGTAGTAAAACCACGTCAACTGGCGGTCGTGCCTTCTCCCATCTTGGCCCCGCCACTTGGAACAGCCTCCCCGCCCCTGTCCGTAACTGTCAGACGCTCTCCTCATTCAAATCACTTCTCAAAACCCACCTCTACAGCGCTGCCTTGTACTAGTTCATTTCCCTAGCCATGCACAATTCATCTGACCAGTCAGTCACGTGCGTGTGTGTGCCCGTTGTGTGTGTGTGTGTGTGTGTGTGTGTGTGTGTGTGTGTGTGTGTGTGTGTGTGTGTGTGTGTGCGTGCGCGCGCGCATGTGTGTGTGTGTGTATTTGTTGTGTGTGTGTGCGTGTTAGCTGTTAGCCTTTTCATTGTATCAGCGCTTAGAGCTACTTTTAGAATAAGCGCATAACAAATCTCCTTTATTGTTTACCATCTTTTGGAATACAGGTGATAACACCTTGTCTCTGTGTAACTGACGTCTACCCGGTTTGGAAGCCGTAGCTTATGGACCTTGCAAAAAAATATCTCCTGTATCTGCCCAGAAAACTGCCGAAAAAACATCTGAGCCAGGGCTTTTATTATTTTTCATTTCTTGAGTGTATTAAACGCTTCTGTAACAGTTATGCAACCCTCCAAGGAAACATATATCGAAATAAATATGTTGATGCTAGTACCAATTTCCTATTAAAATGACATGTATAAGTGTAACAGAGCGAACCAGATGTTCCTCTGTGTACATAGACCGATAGCACTTATGACCATTGCCAGCTCGGATTTCACTGTGTCGACTGTTAGCGATAACGTGCGCCGCTCGCGGTGCCTTGCCAAATGCAGCGTTGTGTACGCGATAGCGCAGTGTACGTGTTGTGTTTCTTTGATATTTTAGACCGTGTATTGTAGCCAAATTACAACACCATTTGTTTAGTATTTAGCATGGTTAGAGTTGGCCGAGTTAATAGTTTTTAATGATCAATATGTCTTTTGGTTAATTGTAACCTATCAGGGTGATCATTGTGATTTAGTAGCATTTTCGATTTTCTGCGGCCCTTTTGAGACCACTTTAACGGAATGAATATAATTTTTTAATATTTATTAATAGCCCGTAACCACAAACTTAATCCAGAGTAACGCTGGTAAAATGTCCTAATTTTTTTATTCAAAGTTTATCATTTCTGCATACATGTAGTTCAGAAGTTATTCTAGCTCTTAGGGCTGTCAAGAAACACAGATTTGCCATGTCTACTATCCCAGACCCCCAGGGACTTTAGCACGGACGCGGCCATGATGTACGGCGGGAGCCGGCATGACTCTATAAATAGGGCCGCTCGCGTGGCGCGCTTTCCACACCAACTGAACAGAGCAACCGGCCGCTTCACAAGTGAGCTGACCAACCACTTCACCAACCACCCACAGAGTACCATCTTCCACCAGAAGCGGAACCTCAAATCGAATTCGTCGGAATCGGAATCCGAGACGGATCCTACACCAACCTCCCCACCAGTCCACATCCCCGACCGCATAGCGCAAGAAAGGGAATGGACAAAGAAGGAGAAGAGAGTCCGAATCGGAGCAACAGATCTCGACGGACTCGTGCGGCTGCTAACGGCAGCCATACCGGCTATCCTCTCCACAGTGGGAGAATACCACCACCGAGCGGCAACCACAGTCAGACGGCTATTTGAACAACTGAGGAACGCTAAAGGACTACCAACCACCAAAGACGACCAACACAGGCTGCCAGGGACAAGAGACAAGAGAGGCGGAGTCCGAAACCGTGACACCGCCACCACCGCCAACGAAGTCAACGGGAAGCCAGGCTTCCCAAGCCACAAAGTTCCAAAGTACCAACACCCCGACGACCCATACGCAAGAAGCTGAAACGCTAACTGATCGACCAAAGACCACAGAGACCGGTACCAATATGGCACTGGCCACCAAAGACCAAGCTACCGACCCACCCACTGCCGACACACCAGTCAACGACACCACCAACAGTATCCAGACGACGAAACCATACAGACAACGTCACCGACCACCCAAGAACGCCAGAACCAGGGAACAAGCCAGACGCCCGGCACTCCTCCCAACACCCCCACCACATCTCCGCCTACCACCGCGGAACCAACACGCTAACCGCATGTCTCAGCGTCAGACCCCCAGATCCAGACTCCACTGGCCCCCACCACCTCCACCACAACTCCCCCGACCCTACAACCAGCCAAGAACTAACCGGCCACCACCACCCCCACCACCAGTCATACGGAGTCTCCTACAGTGGCTAGCCATACAACCACCCCCAGCCTGGATGTACTAGCGACGGTCTACCGGCCACACCACCCGCCTCCACCACCAACCGCCCGGCCCCGGCAATACCACCAGCCGCTGCGCGACGGAGCGACAGACAGCCAGAACGACACCCCCCCCCCCCCCCCCCCCCCCCGGACGAAATCAGCGAGAGCTGGAAGTCCCCATCCCTTCAAAATTAGCACTAGCACTAGGCGCGCTTTCTTTTCTTTACCTAACACGCGAGACCTAGTACCAGCCTTATAGTGACCGACTTCACTTCTGGCACCGGTGCCGTGGAGGAAAAAGTTTTCTAATTCACCCTAAACTGCGCGGGTTTTGGAGACCCTATGATCAATCATATCGTATTTGCCGTTTTGTTTTTACATTGATGATATTGCAAAGCTTGATGTTTTGATGATTTGCTTGACCATGCGATTGACATGATTGCCAGACCGGTCGACATTAGCCATTTTGTGAGGATAGATTGATTGATTCTATTTGTTTTCTGCTGGACGATTATCTACTCGGTAGTAAATTTCCATGTAATGCTGCAGTGTGGAAATTTGTACACAAACTTTTGTAACAATGTTGATGTGGAAGATATGACGTATGAATTTTTGCCTTAGAAAACTTAACGCGTCAAAATGATGCGGCGCACGTGGTCGGTTGTGACTAGGCGATAGTTTTGCTTTGGCGCATAACCATTGGAGTAAAAGGGAGTGCACTTATGCCTCTAACTAAAATGATTCGCTAAGTTTGGTCTTGCTGAATTGAATGGCAATCATGACAATTCATTACATTATTTGCATTGTGGATGCACCATAATGCGCGCATTTTCTTTTGTTCATTTAATGTTATTCATTACTTGTTGATTGTTTAGTTGTTGTTGCTGTGGTAGAGATAAGAATAAAAATAAGAATAAGAGTACTTTATTATCTCGAAGAGAGAAATTCACTTGTGGTATATTTGTAACAAGTAGTACAAACAATACAAAGACAAATTCTAAATAAACAAAATATACACTACAAAATCTTTACACATAGCTCTTACACATCTCACACATAAACATCCTTTATGCACTGAGCGGCACTTATACATTCACACCCACCTAGACACATTATACATAATACTGATTGCACAGGTAAAGGGGCAGAGGGGGTTTGGGTTTGCGGGGATGTACCTAAAGATTGCTTAAACTTAGAGTGGTGGATTTGGAGATGAAACTGTTCTGTAGTCTGTGTCCTAGCTCTGTGCGTGCGGAGTCTGCGGCCAGAGGGAAGGAGTTCATAGAGGTGGGCAAGGATATGGGATCTGTCTGAAGCCATCCGCCTCCCCTTTTCCACCACACGCCGTTCATACAGGGACTCCACACTTGCATGCTTACTGCCAATCACCTTGTTGCAGACGTTTACCATTCGTGCCAGGACGTTCTTGTTCTTCACACTCAGACCTCCATACCAGCACACAGAACCGAAAGTGATGACAGACTCGATGAAAGAACAGTAGAAAGTTTGAAGGACAGAGGGGTTCACATTCAGCTTCCTGAGTTTCTGAAGGCAGTAGATGCGTAACGGACATTTCTTGTGTATGAGGGTGGTGTTTACATTAAAGGACAACTTATCATCTATAACTGTTCCAAGGTACTTATACTCAGTCACACGCTCAACAGACACACCATCAATCGTCAGAACTGGGACAGGGGCAGGGTTTCTTCGAAAATCTGTCAGTAGTTCCTTGGTCTTACTCACATTTAGGTCTAGGAAATTATCTTTACACCAGACACTAAACCGTTCTACTTCTGCAAAGTAAGCTGCATCACTGTTGGAGATATCTTTTAAGGCAGTGTCGTCCGAGTATTTTATAAGAAGGGTCAGTGTCACTACAATCGTTAGTGTAGAGTGTGAACAGCACAGGGGAGAGAACTGTACCTTGAGGGGCGCCTATGGAAATGGACCTAAGGGATGAGAGAGCTGTTTGAAAGTGGATTGACTGGGTCCTGTTTACAAGGAAGTTGACAATCCATAAAATAAGCCTTGGAGTTACATTGTAACAGAGAAGTTTTTGAGCCATGAGATAGGGTTGTATAGTGTTGAAGGCTGAAGAAAAGTCTATAAAAAGAATGCGCACAAAAGAGCCAGTTTTTTTCTAAATGTGTGTATGCATGGTGCAGGAGTGTGAGCTTTAAAGTATTTTTATGGTTAGGATGATCTTTCTTTTATTTAGTTCTATGTTCTGTTGATTCTTCCCTTGTCTATCACTTAGCTAGGGAGGGCAGCCTTTGTGTGATGTTCCCACGCTGGTGACGTCACTCACGGCTGACTCTCTCAACCCCCTTGTTTGTTTTGATTTTTGAACTTCCGCTCAAGTTGTTTACACGTTGCTGTCTTACCGTATACCATGCCTAGCCACGGATTGAGTGACTGGTTAATGGATTGATTGATTCATCCATTCAGTCACTCATTCCATTCATTTAGTCATTTGTTCATAGGTCTTTTTTTAAATTTATTTTGACGTGATTTAGTCATTATTTGTTTACTATTTTATGACTAGGTAATTCACGACATAGTACTTGTTCACTACTATGTGTAATAAGCTTTCCCCTTTACACTAGTTTTCTTCCATTTACTATTCATTAGTGCTTAGTCACATAGTTACTTTACCGCTGGCACGGCATCTCATTAATTTTGTATTTTACTTTTGCTATGTTACTTTTAGCACTTATGCATTCGTTTCGATATTGTCTGACCTACTAGGGAGGCCCGGTCGGAGCGACTACCCGTTTGCTAGTAATTTGCGTGTTCGACTTACCAGGTCTGACTGTATAGCGGGATTGTGTATTGGTGCTCTGCTTTATTCTTTGACTTGTGCTTTGCATGACTTTGTAGTTTGTATTGTGACTTACTTATTTTCATTTTATTTGTTGTCATGTATTTTACTACAAATTCTGTATGTTACACGACCATCACTTTGATTTTATCACAGTGTTTTCTTCTTCTTCTCGAACGCCGTCACACTTGGAGTTTGGCTCTCAAAATGAAATCTGTGGTCTTCTGTAGCGCCTCCACAGGCCCGTACAGTTTCTCTTGTAGAGTGGCGGGCTTCGGCCATATCTCCTCCCTCAGCGGCTGGTGGTTCCCACAGTCCTGGAGGATGTGCTCTGCGGTCTGCTCTGCTTCTCCACAAGGGCACAGGGGAGATGGCACGAGGTGGAAGCGTCTGTGCAGGTGGAAATTGAGTCGGTTGTGCCCGGTCCTCAGACGAAAGATGGTCACCTGCTCTTGTCTGGACAGCTGATGGTAACTGTCTAATCACAGTGTTTAAAATCAAAGTGTTTTAAGTTCACTGCATGATGATATATGCCTTAGTTTAGTTATGTGCCTTGTTTATTGTATTCTTGGCACCATTACTGATTACCGGTTTGTTTATTCCACAGATAATGCTTTCTGTTCTTCTTTCTGCATTGTGGTGTAATTAAAGAAAACTCAACATGAACGCGTCTCGGAGTCATTAAGCCCAACCATCAAAATCTTACATCGATTCCACCACACCCCATCACATAAGCATTGCTGAAACTAAAAATATGTTTAAGTCTGTTCTATATTCGGCCAGTCAACTCCCGCCCCCTCTCCCACCCCCTAAAATGCTGAAACTCGTCACATAATTTAGCATTACTTTCATTACCGAGCATACCCTTATGCTTTGATTTTGATGTCTTTGGGTCTAATATGTGGAAACACAGTATAACTACGTAAAACACCATGTGTTGTTTGCCTGTCTGTCCGTCCAACTGTACTACTAGTGACCTCACCCCTTGTCATTACGCTATGTATTTATATTAAATACAAAAAATAAAATTTCTTAAAAACTGCACATGCCATTAACTTCATAACTGGCACAAGGTTAGTTGGCTGCAGTAAGATTGTACATACGTATTTTTCGATGACCTTGTATGAAGGTCAAGATCACAGAGATAATTGAAAGATAAATAATTGTTATTTTACGGCAAAATAGGCGGCACCCTCCAGCACACTCTGAGCCCAACTTTGGCACCGTTGTAGCTTATAATTTTAAATTTACATCTGTGTTCTTTATAAAACACTTGAAATGCGAACTTAAGAGCAGATTTGAAAAAGATATCTGCTCTTAACGTTGGGCTCTTAGAAGCCTGAAGAAAGATGCTTTATTCGCCTACATGTTGCTATAGGTGGAGCAGATAATAATAATACATGGTATTTAAATGGCGCATTTCTCATATTTATAATATAACTCAATGCGCAGGCGAAAACCACACACACACACACAGTCTGTAGGTGGGGGGGGGGGGGGGGGTACCGGCAGAAAACCATAGAGATTACACGAAAGTCTGCGAGAAAAAGTAAGTTTTTAACTTTGCCGGCTTTGAACTGCGCAAGGGGGGAGACATTTCTCAGCTCAGTCGTTAAGGAATTCGAAATTAAAGGAGCAGTATGTCTGAAAGAGCGTTCACCGGCAGATTTGAGATGGTACTTTGGAACTTTGAGAAGTTTCTCTCCCGATGAACGCAGTGAGCGAGAGGGCTGGTAAGTAATTAGATTCAGTGGAGGAAAGGTATGACGGAAGACTGCCACCAGAGTCGCAATCTTAAACTGTATGCGGGATTGGATTGGAGGCCAGTGAAGGTCTTTCAGTATAAGGGTTACGTGGTCTTGTTTTCGCCTGCGCTTCACAAGCCTTGCGGCATTATTTTGAACTCGCTGAAGGCGGCTAATCTGCTCAGATGGAAGACCAAAAAGCAGAGAATTGCAGTAGTTAAGACGGCTCGTGACTAAAGCATTCACTAACTTTGCAGCGGCAGATTCAGAAAGACTGTGTCGGACAGATGCGATGCGTCTCAGAGAGTATGAAGCAACACGACAGATTTTACCGACGTGATCCTGCATACTCCAGCCAGCCAGAATGTACAGTCAGCCATCAAGAAGACTAGTGATATCTATGACTGTATTGTGGATAAGAAACTTGATGTTTTTCTGGTAACAGAGTCTTGGTTGAAGGAAAAAGGGGATGGAAGTGACCATAGCAGCATTGACCCCTCCAGGCTACACCGTCATCAATAAACCACGCTCACTGAGAAGTGGTGGGGATGTAGCTCTGATTCACAAGAGTTCTATGAATGTGAGATTATGCTCTACAAAAATGTTTACTTTTGAAAACATTGACTTCACCATTTCTAAAAAATCAGTGACTGTGAGGCTATTCTGTATGTACCACCCTCCCCCGGCCATCACAGATAAACAAGCACACAAATGCTGAATTTCGGGAGGAATTTCACTCTTCCTCTCAAGTACTGTGGTCACAACACAAAAACTGGTTGCACTTGGTGACTTTAATATTCACTGGAACAATAAGGATGATTCTGATACCAAGCAGTTCATGCAGCTCTTCAGCTCCCAGACCTGTGTCAGTTAGTCTGTGTACCAACCCACGAACGAGGCCACATTTTGGATTGGGTTGTTACCCCTTCGTCTCTGTCACCCAGTCTTATTCACACGGTGTGTGTGGAGGACATGCAGCTCTCTGATCACTTTCTGATCACTTTCTCCATGCGACTGGCGAAACCTAGGACTCCAAAGCTGAAAGTCAGGTGTAGAAACATCAAAGGAATGAATGTGGAAGCTTTTCGTTGTGAACTTGGTGACTCACCATTGATCAAGACCCCACCGTCAGATGTGTCAGAGTGTGTACAACTGTACAATGATACACTGACTTCCCTTCTTGACAAGTATGCACCAGAAACTGTAAAGCAAATTCCTTTTCGCCCTGATACCTCATGGTATAATTCCGATTCCAAAGCAGGCGCGTCATCGTGCAGAGTGTCAGTATCGTAGAACATGTCTAGAAGTGCACAAAGACTTCTATAGAAAGGCACGCAATCACTGACACAGGTGGTTCGTCAGGCAAAGAGTACACATATTCAGTCTGAACTTAATGCTGCCGCTTCAGACCCTAGGAAAATGTTTAGGATTGTGAGCAGACTGCTTGGCAAGGAGGCCAAATCTCCTATTCTTCCTGACATGATCAGTGACTTGGCTGCTGCCTCTCTGTCCCAGTTCTTTGACGATAAGACTGGTGCCATCAGAGGGCAGCTGTTAAAGGAGAACACATTCAAGGGATAAACCTGATAGCAAGGAACATTCATCCGCTTTTGCTGGTGATCCTTTATCAGTGTTTGTGTCAGTCTCTGCTTATCAACTGCACAAAGTCATTGCAAAATCCAAGTCCACGTTCTCTAGGGTTGACCCGATCCCCACAAAAATAGTCTTGGAGAATTTGGACATTCTTCTGCCAGTTATTCTTCACATCATCAAGCGCAGTCTCTTCACCAGTGTTGTTCCAGGAGCCTTTAAGACTGCTGTGATTCGTCCTCTCTTGAAGAAGTCAAACTTGGACCCTGATGCTCCTAAGAACTGTAGGCCAGTATCAAACCTTCCATATTTGTCCAAGCTCGTAGAACGTGTGGTGGCCGATACACTGGCTGATCATGTGTCTAGGTACCAGCTACTGGATAAATTTCAGTCTGCATACAGGCCAGGTCATTCTACAGAGACCGCAGTGCTGCGTGTCTTAAACGACATTCTCTGTGCAGCTGATCGTGGTGACCACTTACTCCTGGTGCTGCTGGATCTCAGTGCGGAATTTGATACCATAGATCACCAGATACTGCTGCAGAAACTTCAGCTTGAGTTTGGTATCACGGACTGTGTCTTACAGTGGTTTCGGTCGCACCTTGAGGACAGATTTTAGCACGTCAGTGTTAATGGTGTAGCGTCTGATGTTACCCAGCTAATATGCGGGGTCACTCAAGGGTCCGTCTTAGGGCCTGTTCTGTTCTCTACACCACTAAGTTAGGACGTGCGATTGACAAGTACAGGTTAGGCGACAGTTGTTTGCAGATGACTCTGGTCTCATTTCATCCTGCCAAAAAATCAAGTCCTGGATGTCAACCAACATGCTGAAGTTAAATGATGATAAGAGGCAATTCTGTGTGGACCCAAGAACAAAATGGGTGTGGAATATCTTGATACCATCCATGTTGGTGAGTCTCTCATCCCTTTCTCCAAGACTGTCAGAGATCTTGGTATCTTTGTCGATACCACTCTTACCACGGAAGACCATATCAGTGCTGTTGTCAGGGGATGCTACTTCCATCTTCGCTCCCTTGAGAAACTACGACCTGTCCTGACAGCCAAAGCTGCAAAATGCTATCGCCGTTGCCCCTGTCCTATCCAAACTGGACTACTGTAACAGCTGTCTTTGGGGTCTGCCAGAGCAACAACTCAGACGTCTTCAACTGGTTCAGAACACGGCCGCCAGAATTGTCACAAGAGCCAAACGAAGGGAGCATATCACACCAGTCCTTAAACAGTTGCACTGGCTTCCAGTCAAGCAAAGAATTGATCACAAGATTCTCACTTTGTGCCACAAGTCTATAAATGACCCAGACTCGCCAGAGTACCTCCAGGAAATAGTCCCACGCCATAACCCTCCGAGGCAGCTCCGTTTTGCTGTCCGGTCCAAACTCTGCCACACAAAGAAGCGACTTGGTTTCCGGGCATTTTCACACTGCGGACCTATGCTGTGGAATGGACAATCCTTGAGGGACATTGGCACCTTCAGGAGGCACCTCAAAACCCAACTCTTTCTTGGATTTTAATTCTAGGACTACTGTGCACCAGAAGTTGTGTGTGTTGTATTTATTTATTTATTTATTTATTTATTTATTTATTTATTTATTTATTTGCGCCCTGAGCATGCTGCTAGCATGGAGTGGATGCGCATTACAAGTGGACAGCATCATCATCATCATCATCATCAAATCTTATCGAGCTTGACACCAATATATTTGACCGAAGACTGAAATGGAATATCAGTGTCATCTGTGCGTAAAGACTCAGTGTGTATTTGTTGAAGCCGGGATGCTGAGCCAATGGGCAGTAACTCTGGTTTTTCTGGGTTTAACATAAGTTTGTTACTGTCCAGGTTAGCAGCGCGCAAATCAGCTAATATTTGCGCCGCCTATTTAGCCAGTGCCATATTACTTCCTTTTATGGAGGCTCAATACTCAGATAAAGAAAACGTCAAGTTCTGGGGGCATTTCTAGATGCAGTGTATAAAAGTGGCGTTGGAAAAAAAGGAAACTGGTGGATAGAAATTTGCGATTTTTTGCCTTGACTTGCGCGATATGTTACATTTATAACAACATAACCAGGCATGCTACAGAGGCTATACCTGGGGGAGGCGCATAAGTAGCAAGTCTGATAGGCATGCTACAGAGGCTATACCTGGGGGAGGCGCATAAGTAGCAAGTCTGATAGGCATGCTACAGAGGCTATGACGGAGTTGCAATTTCGCGGAAACAAAATCACGGAAAAATAGCATGCCTGCATAGACACGTTTTCTTGTTCATGCCCAAATGAACTGCTTCGCGGATAAAATAGATGAGAGGATTCAGACAATAGGACAACGAGGCCTTAAATGCAACTAAGCGGACAGTTACATATACTATTATTACATTCGGACAGTCATTCAGGGTAGGTAACTAAAGGCAGTTAACCGTTGTGCTGCAGTTAGCAGCCCTTGCCCTGTACTTACCTAGTGACCAGTGGACAGCGCACTACAGTCCTTGTTCTTCCTGAGTAATCAATCAGTATTTTAGATCTAAATTTGTGACTAATCCTTTTTCCGAGGGTCACAGCCCTTCAGCACCTTGCCTATACCTACCCCGCACAAGCTAACCGACCGCCGGGTTTTGTTGTGTTAACACCACAGGTATCGACTTGCATTCTTGTCCTTTGTTCTCTGAATCATAAAAACCACGTGCTTATCTGAGGGGTGACGAACAGCAATGGATTGGGAAAGGCTAGCCATTTTTGCACCAGTCAAATTTAAATTGACCTGCACTCGGGGATTGTGATCACAGGCTGCCATATAAAATACAGCCTGCGCCATAACATTTTTCTCTTCAAAGTCTGTAAAGGTCATTAACAATAGGAGAAAACCCCAGCAGGGGATATAAAATATTTTCAATAGTGTTGCCATCATTCTGGAAATGCTATGAGGGCCCATAATTAAAAATCCTATGTCTGTGTTGTCAGACAGCCTGGTATAAATGACTGCAGTAGGCATTCCTAAGTTTTGAGGTAGGTTCACAGTAATGAATCACATAATGAATCTAAAAATGTATTTGGCTGACATATTCCATTACAGTTTGTTAATTCCTATGGCCACTTGATAAAATAATAATTATAAAATCAATTTGTGGATAGACTCCCGTGCTAGTATTTTCATAAAGAATGTAATGCATTATCTGTGAGAGATCGGCGTGCAGAATTAGCCTCTACACAGTCTTGCTTGATGGTGGTTAAATAAACAAAGTCACAGCGACCTCTTAGTTTGAATCCTTCCGGTACCATGTACACCTACCCACTACTGACCTATCTGAACCTTTCCTTTCCCCATTAACCCCCCCCCCCCTACCCACCAGCCCTTCCAGCCCCATCATATAATTCTGTTATCTTTATTGATAACATGCTTATGTCGAGGCTTATAAGTAAATATCAATATATATATATATATACGCGGTTAGTCGACTCTCTGGCTGCGTGCACGATGCCTGAAATGAATGAGCAATATAACAAGCACACACGTTTTCGGTGTTCTCGCTTTTAAAACATAATGCACATTTGATTATAGTCTTTAAAATAGGGGGAAGTCTGCTTTAGTTTAATTAACAAGATGGGATGAACTATAACCCACAAAGTCTCTTCTATATGAGAGCCATAACTCACAAAGTCCCTTTTTATATGCGAGATATACTCGCTGTCAAGGGTCCCTACCTGTTGTCTTTCATCTGATTCTGATTTTGAAATATATTTGAAAAAGCGTCGCAAATTTGTCAATGCGTCAGTGAACTCATAAGTCTATTAAAGTGTGCAACACCTATCAAAAAAGTCGACTCCTAGTGTCCTGGACGACGCGCGTTTGAACAGGTATTTTCCAAGTGTTTGGGTTTTTTCTTCATAGAATTAATTTTTACTGAAAAAATTCAAAACATACAAAACTGGCTAATGAACTCATCCAATGTCTTTCTCCAATCCGGCTACATCCAAAACCGCAAGTGAATATAATGAAAATAGCGGACTCTAATGTGGGTCAACCGACTTCCTGTATACGGTCATCTAACTCGATGAGAGATCCAATTTCAAAATGCCCGGAGGGGGTCCTAGGCACCCACTGAATGAAGCACCTCCTCTACTTTCAAGCTTGTACATGCGCAAACTTCGGAGATTGTGTTGTTTACATACATACGCGCATACGCAAACACACACACACACTGACACACACACACTCACACACACACACACACACACACACACACACACACACACACACACACACACACACACACAACCATACGGCCCTTCGCGCCAAAAGTACGTTCCGGTTTGCGTAACTAGACATGACGTAATTTGTATCTTGTTATTTCACGGTCAGGGTTTTAGTCTTGCCCGCCTATGATGTCGCGTGTGTCTTTTTGAAGTCGCTCCACCGCGGTCTCGTCCTAAAAAGTCTCTAAATAGAAGAGACTTAACAAGATGGGATGAACCATAACCCACAAAGTCCCTCCTATATGCGAGCTGTCCTCGCTGTCAATGGTCTCTACCTTTTGTCATTGACCTGATTCTGATGTTGAATTATATCTCCTATTTAAAAAGTCTCGCAGTGAGTTCTATAAGGGGCGCAGGACATACGCGTGATTGATTTGTCAAACGTCATTATTTTGTCATGACGTAAGTTTTCGTTTTTACGTAATTTTATATTTTACGTGATATGAGTTTCACTTTCGCTTCATATAGGCTTGAGAAAATGGTAACAAAACTAGAACTTCACGGTACAATTTCAGTCTTGCTATAATTTGGGTGAAAGCAGGTTGACTTTACCTAACTACCTGACATACTAAGTACACGGGTCACCTGCATGCTCTTTTGAAAGCGCGTCCATGTGTGTGTGCGTGTTAGTGCGTGCATGCGCGCGCTCCAAACACCTCCAAGAGGCATAGATCCTCATGCGCCTGGAGGGCGCATGAGGATCTATTCCTCCTGGAGATGCGAGCATGTTTGTGTGTGTGTGTGTGTGTGTGTGTGTGTGTGTGTGTGTGTGTGTGTGTGTGTGTGTGTGTGTGTGTGTGTGTGTGTTGAAGGATACAAAGCTGGCTAACGAACTCATCCAATGTCTTTCTCCAAACTCTATATATATATTCAAAAGTTCAAGTAAATATGACAAAAATTACGGAATCTTATCTGGGTCAACCGACTTCCTATAAACGGTTGTTTATGTCTTCAATGAGACATTCAATTACAATATGCTCGGAGGCTCTCTTAGCAACCCACTTTAAAAAGTATTTCGCCAAGTTTCAAGCTTGTGTGTACAGAAATATCGGAGAGTCTCTTGTTTACATACATACGCACACACATACATACGCACATACATACATACATACGCACATACGGTTTCGCGCCAAATGTACGTTCAGCAGCGAGGTTAGCGTAACTAGACATGGCGTAATTTTTATCTTGTTACTTCAATTGTTAGAGGTTTAGCCTGCCCGCCTTTGACATCATGGACATGCTATTAAATTCGCCCCACCGCGACCCGTCCTAAAAGTCCCTTCTATAAATAGAAGTGACTTTAAAAGCATAATGGTTATACTGACGGGCAAAAGAAATGCGACATTTTTGGAATCGTCGGAAACACTGAAATGCGACATTTTTTAATAAAAATAAATGTCGCATTTCTTTTGCTCGTCAGTTATTATTTAACTTGACAGGTATGACTAACTGTTGGGGGCGTCATATGCCCCATAGCCTGACTATCTGACCGACGTCAAATGTAAGCGTATTTTTCCTATTCTATCCAGCGTCAACCTCATGACACATCATAATACAGAGGATGTCACAAGTTAAAACCATCACAGTCGCACATCGCCTCAAAGTCCCTCTGCATCAGATGTATTCTTTTGAGCCCATTCATTTGAGGTTTTACTTTTCTTCCTCTTCTTTTTTGCTCTAAACTTTTTGGCACACTTCAAACTCTCCCCGCAAAGCGCCTTCAGCATTACGTGAAGGAAGCGGAGTAATGCTAACGATGATGATAATGGTGATGATGATGACGATGAGTCTTTGCAGCTACAATTGGAGACAATCTGAGCAGCAAGCTCCTGCATGAGCCCTGGGTCTAGTTGTATGAGTGAGCTTAGTCCTGCGCCAGCCACTAAGCTAGGTCCTCTGTTATTGCGGAGGACCTTGCTTAGTGCCTACCGCAGAACTAGGCTCACTCATGCAACTGATCCCTGGATCCAATCTCAGCCACCAGAAGGAAAAGATTCCTATGAGTCTATTGAAGACTGAGGTGCGGTTCCAGCCGTGCCGCAACTTGGGGGCCTATAGATTGTCAAGCCACAGGATCAATTTATCCGACTGCTTACTCTCAATCTTGACGTCGGCGTGAGAGCGAGTGAGGTTGGTGCTGCTGCCGGCTTCCCGTTGCCGTTTGTTGTGCAGGGCCAAGTACATGAGACGCGTGAACACAATCAGCACGGGGTGGGTGTGGGCGTACTCCATCTGCATGTAGCCCACGTAGGCACGGAAACCTATGTAGTGGAAAATCACATACAATCAGAAGTCTGAACAAGTCACCTGATAGCGTAATCGTTATCGAAATTACATCTANGGCACCCCGAAGTGCTGTTCAAATCCTTATAAAACGTTTGAAAGAAGAGTGCTGGCGGCTTTTTCTCGACAAATCGCCAAATGATTCTCCTTGACTATTAATAAACAAAATTTAAACGATTTTCACAGAGATAACCTGCAAGCGGACTTTTACCATCGGGGCCCCAGTATTGTCTCCGACCACGTGACACGCAGAACCAATGTTGAAAGATTTGCTGCCTTCGTACCATTATGCAACTATATAGTATTACACTTCCAGTGGCACATAATTTACTGCTCATACATGAGTTGTGGTCCCGGGGGCGGATCAGTTACCTCCTGCCGGGGTGTGTGTGTGTGTGTGTGTGTGTGTGTGTGTGTGTGTAGAGAACCAAATTTTTCATAAGGGGGGGGGGGGGGGGCGGGGGCGGGTGTTACACGATAAGTGTATACGACCAATATCACGGTCGGGTAATTTTATAATTTCCCTTGATATGAAAATAACGAGAATATAATTAGTACCACGGGCAGAGCACGGAGAGGGTTATGACACGGTCCACTTTGGCTACCACGGGCTCACGTGGAGTTGACAAGTGGCCGGCCCTACTAAACTGGGCCTAATGAATAAATAATGAGCCCTCGTTAGTAGTGAGGAACACAGACTCCTGCTGACAAGGAATAATTATGAGAGTCAGTAATAGGTTACTGGTCAGCTAAGATCAGAGGACGCTGGCCACCATAATAGATGTGAAATAATTAGGAGAGACAGTAATGGGTCCCTGGTCAGCTAAGATCAGAGGACGCTGGCCACCATAATAGATGTGGAATAATTATGAGAGACAGTAATGGGTTCCTTTGATAGCTAGGATCAGAGGACGCTGGCCACCATAATAGATGTGGAATAATTAGGAGAGACAGTAATGAGTTCCTTTGATAGCTAGGATCAGAGGACGCTGACCAGCATAATAGATGTGGAATAATTATGAGAGACAGTAATGGGTCCCTGGTCAGCTAGGATCAGAGGGCGCTATCCACCAGAGCAGATGGGGGATAGATTATGGGCGACAGTAATAGCTCCTTTGACAGATAGGGTCAGGGGACGCTGGCCACCATGATAGATGTGGAATAATATGGGTGACAGTAATAGCCCCTTTGACCTCGGCCAGAACGGGTATATATATTGGGGGTAAACACCAGAACGGGAGAGCTCACAACGAAGAAAACGAGATAGAGAGAGAGCTCGCACAATGACCAGAACGAGAGAGCTCACAACGAAGGGAACGAGATAGATAGAGAGTACACAACGAAGAGAGTGAGATAGATAGATAGAGGGAGCTGAGAAGCGAGAGACCGAGCTCCGGTATTTTCGCCATTTTAGTATGCCATGCTAGTAGGTTGGTTGTGCCCAACCTATTAGACCCACGATGACCAAGAAATAAAAGACTCTTCTGGAAACACTCTTGTCTGGCTGCGTCTTCCATCTACAACACCTTGCGTGTGGCTGCGGTAGTGTAACACGACCTTATCTTCTTATTTGGTGCCGTGAATCAGGATCTCGGAACGGGAAGAAACAGAGGAACGAAGAAACAGAAAAACTAGACTATCAGCACCAAATCGACAGCCAACGACGCAAGGGTGGAAGAGCAGACCAGAAAGAGAAGAGAAGAGTGCAAGCCAACAACCCGAAGAGAAAAGCAGAGTTCGAGCCCACGTCAAGGAAAAGCAGAGTTCGAGCCCACTTCAAGAAAAGCAGAGTTCGAGCCCACTTCAAGAAAAGCAGAGTTCGAGCCCACTTCAAGAAAAGCAGAGTTCGAGCCCACGTCAAGGACAAAACAGAGTTCGAGCCCACGAGACGTCTGCGACTCACTCCAGACCAACAGCCGAAAGGATCACGGGGTAAGTGACTTTTTTCGTTTAACCCTTGTTGAGTCTTATATAGGAGCCAGACCAGTTAGCTAGGGTTGTGTTGTTGTTACATTTAAAAAGAAACAAAAATGGCAGAGGAAGTGTTTAGGATTTTAGGCGAAAAAGTAGAGGAAATGAGTCAGGCGATTAACGCCCAGAGTATAGGGCAGATGGTAGGAACGTTTGACGGAAAGCCTACCAAATTTAGGGAGTGGATAAAAGAAATTGACAAATATGCAGTGCTAATAAAAGCCCTCAACAGGCGCCCGGTCATTGCTTATCAAGCAAGCTCGGGGGTGGTGAGTGATTTTATCCACCGATTCTTACAAACGGAAGCGGCAGGGGATTGGGATGAACTGAAAAGGCAGCTAACCGTAAGGTTCGGCGAAATCGCCGATGAAAATCATGCTTTTGCGTTGCTACAGCGGGTGAAACAAAACCCAAGGGAAAGTGTGCCTCTGTACGCAGAGCGACTAATGACTCTGGCCGGCGAAGCCTTCCCGAGTCAGATGGGCGCTGCTGTGGTACAACGGCAACTAACCAATTTCTTTGTTGACGGATTGGCGCATGACTTTCTTAAGATGAAAGTCCTGAGGGACAACTCAAATACGTTAGATAGGGCCGTGCAGGTGGCCATGCAGGAGGAAAACCTTCGCCATAGGTTTGAGCTACGCACGATAAACAATCGGCCATTTAGTCAGCCGAGAGCGACAGCTAGGGGTGGAGAAGAGACTATTGAAGTAGACCATGCTCGTCACCGTAATTGTTTTAAATGCGGGAGAGTAGGGCACCAGGCAAGAAATTGCCGAGTGATAGGGGCGGTTGGTCAGCAAACAATGCGTCCCCCGATTCAATGCTGGAAGTGTGGGGAACGAGGTCACATTCAGCGGGAATGTAGAAAGGCCAGAAACAGGCGGCCACAAGGTCAAAGAAGGTTTCCGCCGAGGCAGGAAAACTAGCAGGTTCTGCGGCACACGAAGCCGTTACGCAGGACCGGAAAAGTAGAAAGAGTCAGTTATTTAGCATTAATGTAGCGGGTAGCCCTAAGTGCATAGTGTTCAAAATTGGGAAGCAAAGATTTCGTAGCTTGATCGATACGGGAGCAGAGGTGTCTTTGATTAGCAAGGGGGCTTACGATAAACTCAGTCATAAGCCAAAGTTAGGAAAGGTAGATGTGTCGTTACAGTCAGTTAGTGGAGAAGCCTTACAAGTATTGGGGAGTTCAGAATTAGAATTTACGGTAGCGGGGCAAAAGTTTAAACATAAGTTCTACGTGGTATCAGGGCTCAACAGGAACTTTATTTTGGGAAATGACTGGTTAGACAAAAACGGGGTGAGGATTTATTTTGACTTGAAGAAACTCAGAGTCGGAAGTGTTTATGTGCCCTATGAACAGGACATCCACATTTCGTCTTTGGTCAGAGTGACTAAGACGAAAGTGGTAAAACCTCAGACGGCAGAAGTACTCCAGGTACGGATGAAGAATGCTCCGTATTTTGCAAGAGAGACACTCTTAGAGATTTCGGAAACAGACAAGGGATTTATAGCACAAGAACCGGGACTATTAGTGACAAGCACGGTAGTCAGGCAAAATAAGCACCAGACGTATCCCATACTGATAGTAAACAACACAAACAAGACGTATAGAGTTAGAAGGGGTTGTGTTGTAGGGAAAGTAACAGCAGTTCAGGAAGTACATGAAGTACAGATAGGGTCGGTTGATCGGCAGGTATCGGCAGTCGACTTGACGGAAGTCACTGCGCCGGAGAAAATGAAAGGTGTAGTGTCAGAGCTCATTACGAACAATCAAGACTTGTTCGCGAGTAGCGACCTTGATTTAGGGGCTACTGACACTGTCACGATGAAACTAGATACCGGCGATCATCCTCCCATTAGGATAAAACCGTATAGAATCCCGCTTCAAGATAGAGAGATTGTTGACAAGGCTCTAGAAGAGATGTTACAGGCAGGTGTGATAAGACGTTCTCAGTCCCCATGGTCTTTTAGTTTAGTGATTGTATCCAAGAAGGATGGGTCGAAACGTTTATGTGTTGACTTTAGAAAACTGAATGAGGTTACAAAGAAAACATCGTACCCACTACCGCTGATAGATGACATTTTGTCACTGCTTGGAAAGGCCAAGTATTTTACCAGTCTGGACCTTAAGTCGGGATACTGGCAGGTCAAGATGGCGGATCAGGAGAGTAGGGATAGAGTAGCATTTGCATGCCACAAGGGATTATTCGAATTCACGAAAATGCCTTTTGGTTTGGTGGGAGCACCGGGATTGTTCATGATGCTTATGAATATCGTGCTAGCCGGTTTAGAAAGCTTTACCTGTGCCTATCTCGATGACATTTTGATCTTCTCAGAAACAATAGAAGACCATCTGTGTCACCTTCAGACAGTCTTTGATCGATTGAGACAGCATGACCTGAAGCTGAAACTCAAGAAGTGTCAGTTCTTTGAGGAAGAAACCAAATACTTAGGGTTTGTCATTAGTAACCAGGGGATAAAACCGGATGAGGAAAAGGTAAAAGTCATTAGGGCTATGGCAGCTCCGACCTGTGTCAGAGAGTGCCGTTCGTTCATTGGTATGATTGGGTTTTACAGGAAAATGATTCCTAATTTCTCCCAGATGGCTGAACCAATCATAGCACTGACACGAAAGTATGCGAGATTCAGTTGGACAGAGGAATGCCAGAAAGCGTTTGATTTGATGAAGGAGACGTTAGCCGTAGCACCAGTGTTAGCCTATCCAGATACACGGCGTCCGTACATCCTTTACACGGATGCCAGCGACACATGCGTGGGGGCATGTCTCGCGCAAAAATGCGATGAGGATTCAGACATTTCCCCAGGCTCAGAGGTAGAAAGACCTATTTACTTTCTATCCCATAAACTTAGTACCAGTCAGAGGAAATGGTCGACAATAGAGAAAGAGGCTTTTGCGATCCATTATGCGCTTCAAAAGCTAAATCACTACTTGCATAATGCGGAGTTTGTAATCCGCACGGATCACATGCCTCTTAAGTATTTGCTTAATTCACCAATGCAGAACAAGAAGGTGCAGATGTGGGCCCTTGGCATTTCAGGATATAACTGTACTATTGAATATATCCCAGGTCCTCAAAATGTTTTGGCAGACTTACTATCCAGAATGCCGAGTGGTACTCACATGCCAGAGCATGAGGAAGAAGAAGAGTTAACCAGAGAGGTCAATGACAATGCTTTTGTCATAGGAGTCATAAACTCCAACCAATTCACACCCAAGCAGTTTGCTAGTTGTACAATAAGGGCAGGGTGTGACGAGAAGCTGGAAAAAGTTGATCTTCCAGGGTTTGATATTATTGAGGAACAGGAGAAGGATTCTGAAATAGTGCGCTTAAAGGACTTATTGATTAGTGAACAAGGAACCATGACAGTCAATAGGAGATACATGCTGATAGAGGATGTGCTATATTTCTTGTCTCATCCTGATGATGAACCAGTAGCCAGATTGTATGTTCCGTCTCACTTGGTAGAGTACGTAGTCAGACAGTACCATGACGAAAATGGTCACTTAGGAATAGACAAGACTCATGACACAGTCAGTAGAAAGTATTACTGGCCTAACATGTACAAACAACTGTATGAATATGTTAGTGGGTGTGTCATCTGTCAGTCTAGAGTGTTACAAAAGAAAAGGGCCCCCGTACAGGAAATGGACATTCCTCCATACCCATTCGCTAAGTTGTCATTGGACTTAGCAGGTCCGTTTGACCGCTCCCTTAGCGGGAATCGCTATGTCATAGCATTCATCTGTCATCTGACAGGTTGGGTAGAGGCGTTCCCTGTACCAGATAAAACGCCGCAGTCAGTGGTACAGCTGCTCGTAGAAGAAATTCTACCCAGACACGGCTGTCCATTGCAGATAGTATCAGACAATGGATCTGAGAATGTGAATAGGGTTATGGCAGAAACGCTGGCAGAACTGAACATAGATCATGTCACGACCAGTCTTTATCATCCGCAGTCCAATGCTAAGGTCGAACGTTTCCATAGAACTTTTAACGACATTCTGTCCAAAAAGATACAAGAAGATTTTTCGACATGGGACGTGCATATTAACCAGGTACTAGCAGCTTATAGGGTTTGTGTTTCGGAAACTACGCAGGAATCTCCTTTCTTTTTACTGTACGGTCGCGATCCAGTGCTACCGTTAGATAACATCCTTAGACCCCGAAGAAAATACGCTGGTGAAGAGTTTCACAAGATAGCGCTTGAACAGCAACACAAGGCCTTCACGCAGGTGTATCGGCGAATTAAGAAAGCACAGAAGAAAGGGGCTAAGTATGCTAATAGAGGTGTACAGCCTGTCGAGATTAAGGTCGGTGATCCAGTGTACCTTCGTAATCACCGTAGACACAATAAGTTAGACAGTAAGTGGAGGTCGCACTATAGAGTGGTGGAACAATTGTCGCCTGTCACATTCAGGGTACGACATCAACTAGATGGCACTGAGGTCAGTTCACATGCTGAACACTTGCGGATAGCCAAAATTAGTGAGTGGCCTATTCCAAAAGCCAGGGGGAGAACATTACGTAAAGCCACACAGGTTGTAGCTCCAGAATCATCTGATAGCGACAGTGACGATGCAGTAGGGCAAGAGAACGCACGAGACAGACTGACTAGGGGGGTGCGAAAAGAGCGTGAGAATTCTTCATCCGAGGAGGACGTTCCGTTAATGGAGTTAAGAAAGCGCCTAAAGACAAGAGAGAAAAGATCTCTCTCAGCAGTAAACGTTAGTTGTAACAAGGGCACATCAGACAGTTCTGATGATGGGGAGATCGACGACAATCGTTCGATTCAGCCTAGTTTACAGACTAATGGGGTTAGGGAAATTCTTGAAGCGATACTGACTCTTCTGCCAAAGAAGGCTTCAAATTAGAAATGCGACTCTCAGACGGTATCTGAGAGAGGACTATTGTAATGTGTAAATCATGAAGCATGATTTGAGTTTTGTCAGAGACAGTGGTGTAAGTCTCTGGTGATATCTCGTACTGCAGACAACAACAAGATGAAGTTTTTCTTGAGTCTGATAGTATTGGGGCTAGCGCAGGGTTTAAATATTAATCACAATGTCGTATTTCAAAAACTTGATGAAGTTACCACTAGTAACTGGAGATTCAGGTCGGCCTGCGCCAGAATCAATGACGGCTCAGTATGACTTAGAATCCACAACAATAGCAGTAGACGCGCAATGTACGCGGTTCGCGCTCCTTACGGAAGCTGAACTTGAAGCTTGTTCCAAACCCTTGATAGGATTCTGTGCGATTCGAAGTGCAATATATCCTATGAACATTAATCAGTTTTGTGTTACGGCGCTGTTTTTAAACAATTCAGACGTAATTGCAACACGCTGCCAAACAAAGGTCAAGTTGGGTACAGTGTTACCTATGGCACGGTATATAAGGGATGGGCTATGGGTCATTAGTAATCATAGTCCACTAAAGATGAGTATTAGTTGTCACGGTAAAGGGGTCACGTACCAATAAATCAACCCACCATTATCGCTAATCCGCCTCAATGAATCATGTACGGCTATTAGTGATAGATTGATGTTAACCCCTTACTACCAACAAGAGAGCCAGTATCAGGTGGAAGACAAATTGATAGGATGGATGGAAAACTATGCATTTTCCAATATAACGTTATGGAAACCAGTTCATAGCGCTTTACCAGACTACGATCTCATCTCTTTGTCCAAAGAGTTAGATGAAATTAAGGAAATGCCAATGGATCATCTAATTGCTCGACTTCAGAGCGATTCGTTAAGCCAAAACAAGAATGGGCGATATGGAAACAGATCATCATTGGTTCTATCGTAGGGACAGTTGTAGTGATCATAATTGGGGTAGGGTGTAAACGATATAAAAAGAAAACTAGCGCATGGTTTGGCTCCATGCTATCACGACTCAGGAAGGGTGAACGTGAGGTCACTGTGCCTACGTTGATTTCGGCGGCTGTGCAATCAGCAGACGTGAATGACGTCGCAAGAGCGAAGGACTCTACGCCGATGATGGAGGGAGGAGTGCAGTTACTCCCCGCCTCGAACGTTGTCAAGTTTTACCCGTCGTTGGGGTAACCAAGGATCAACGCTGTTGTGATCCAGGAAGGATCGTGAAGAATAACGAACACATGTGCAAAGACATAACTGAGTCGACGATTTTGATGTGAACATTTATTGGCGTGATTACGCCGGACAATAATAATTTTTAATAAGGAGTGACCGAGTTAAATAAGCGGTCATTCCGAAAATGATGTATTTTGTGGATAACATGTTTAATTGTTTGAAATGATTTTGTGGTCTGAATATTATGTAGTGAAAAAAAAAACGAATCTTGTGAATTAAGATTCCTTTTTTTTTCGGGTAGGTTTGGGAGGAATGTTACACGATAAGTGTATACGACCAATATCACGGTCGGGTAATTTTATAATTTCCCTTGATATGAAAATAACGAGAATATAATTAGTACCACGGGCAGAGCACGGAGAGGGTTATGACACGGTCCACTTTGGCTACCACGGGCTCACGTGGAGTTGACAAGTGGCCGGCCCTACTAAGCTGGGCCTAATGAATAAATAATGAGCCCTCGTTAGTAGTGAGGAACACAGACTCCTGCTGACAAGGAATAATTATGAGAGTCAGTAATAGGTTACTGGTCAGCTAAGATCAGAGGACGCTGGCCACCATAATAGATGTGAAATAATTAGGAGAGACAGTAATGGGTCCCTGGTCAGCTAAGATCAGAGGACGCTGGCCACCATAATAGATGTGGAATAATTATGAGAGACAGTAATGGGTTCCTTTGATAGCTAGGATCAGAGGACGCTGGCCACCATAATAGATGTGGAATAATTAGGAGAGACAGTAATGAGTTCCTTTGATAGCTAGGATCAGAGGACGCTGACCAGCATAATAGATGTGGAATAATTATGAGAGACAGTAATGGGTCCCTGGTCAGCTAGGATCAGAGGGCGCTATCCACCAGAGCAGATGGGGGATAGATTATGGGCGACAGTAATAGCTCCTTTGACAGATAGGGTCAGGGGACGCTGGCCACCATGATAGATGTGGAATAATATGGGTGACAGTAATAGCCCCTTTGACCGGTTGAGACAAAGGGGCGATGCCCTCGGCCAGAACGGGTATATATATATTGGGGGTAAACACCAGAACGGGAGAGCTCACAACGAAGAAAACGAGATAGAGAGAGAGCTCGCACAATGACCAGAACGAGAGAGCTCACAACGAAGGGAACGAGATAGATAGAGAGTACACAACGAAGAGAGTGAGATAGATAGATAGAGGGAGCTGAGAAGCGAGAGACCGAGCTCCGGTATTTTCGCCATTTTAGTATGCCATGCTAGTAGGTTGGTTGTGCCCAACCTATTAGACCCACGATGACCAAGAAATAAAAGACTCTTCTGGAAACACTCTTGTCTGGCTGCGTCTTCCATCTACAACACCTTGCGTGTGGCTGCGGTAGTATAACACGGGGTAGATGCACGAATTCGACAAGGGAAGTGACTGACTGACATGAACATGTGCGTCCCCTGAATATTTACATTTGCATGTACTCAGCTAGAGGTTCTTTTTACAACTGAAGACAAAATCGTTGTATTACGAGTTTACTATGCCAGTGGTCTAGTTATGGTTCATTTGGACACAGAGCTGAGAAGCTAGTTCAGCACACGTCGTCTTTACACCAAGTAACCTGACAATGACTCCACTCTGTTCTAGAAATGCAACGCTATTGATTAGTACGAGAAACAGCTAATAATAGAGTGACACGCTAACGGCTGCGTAGAATAAATAAGTGCGATAAATCATAAAAAACACAAATGGTGCTGAAATGTGTCTTCAGATTTAAGCCCAAGACTTTTACCTTTGACATGTACTCCCCTCATCGGCCCTCCTAGTGACAAAGCCCACAGGCAAAATATAATTCATTTTATTTGGGTTGAAGAATTGAAAATTTGGTGACAGCGTTTATGAGTTTATGTTATTACCTGGAACAATGATCTTGTTAAATGGGTGTATATTGGGGCGGTCCGTGGCGCAGTGGTAAAGACGCCTGCTACCATTGCTAAAGGTGCGAGGTTCGATACCGGGTTCCGGCGTCGGACTTCTCTTCTCTAGTGTCACCGTTAATTCGGGCGGATCGTCGGGGGTTCTTTCTCCGGGTACTCCGGCTCTTCCTCCCTCTCCACTTCGGTACCGGTTTCAGGCCACTTTATAAATTTCAAATACAAGCGACCAAAATTTCTGAAACCTCAGTAGCTGAGCTGACCCTTCGCACCTCGTGAATGTCCCGTGTTTGTCTTTTCTTCAGAGTGAATGCGTGTGTGTCACGTGAGCGTGCGTTTTGGGTTCAGTTCGCGGCGCTTTGAGTCGACTCGCAGAATTGGGTAAAGCGCCTATATAATAACCGGTATTATTATTATTATTATATTACTGATTATTGGGGTCTATGAGTTGTTAACGGGGTGCATATTATTTATTACTTGGCTCTACATTTGAGCATTCCGTATATCTTGTTATTCATATATGTTTACATTAGAGATTACCTGGGTCGAGGAACTCAAAGCGGCGTGGGAGCGTGCTGTTGTCCAGGCGACAGAGAAAGACGATGCCCAGCAACATGGCTTTCAAGATGCGCATCAGGCAGGAGACCAGGCCCAGGAAGATGTTGTAGAAGAACATAAAGTACGTGAAGATGAAGTATAAGGACCTGTTGTCAAGTGCCAGGTGCGCGCCTTTCTCCTGTAGGAAGAGAAACTTGGCCAGCAGGGTCTGTCCAAACGCGATCACAACCGCTGTCAGCACAATGGGCCTGCAGTCACACATTATCTCAATCAACAAACGGTCCTCTGACTGATGTCGGCATGTGCACAGCCATGGGTGGCATTCTGGGCTGCTAAGTACATCTTGCATGTCGCGCAAAGGGGAGGGGGGGGGGGGGGGGAAGAGGTATTAGCGTGATTCATTGGTGGTGATAACAGTTCTATAGGGCGTTTGACATCGGAGCGCACATTGTTGTTGTTTTTTTTTTTTTTTTTTTTTTTTTTTTTGCTAGTATTTTCGCAAAGAAACGTTTTTCTACACCTCTGTTACAACAAATATAATTAAGTTCCATTTGACCCAATGCCAGTCACTTTGAAGAATCTCGTACAATTTGACAGTTTTGCAGTACAGTCTTAAAATTCAGAAAGTTTTCATTTTCGACAAATTGTACATCCCTAAATGTACCTCTGATATATTCAACCCAGAACAACAAAGATCAATTTAAGCATGAATAAGTAAGTTGACCAAGTTTTCAAAACTGAAACAACATGAAGTCGGCCTGCTTCATCTTTACATTGAAATCTTACCCGCCGGGGCCCTTAGGGTATCGAAAAATGGCTTGTTCTGGTCGTTTGACTAAATTTGTACGACAGTACCGCAAAATAGCGGTTAAGTAAAATGGCTTGTCTGATTGTTGCAGAACAGTTTGTCTACCTGGGTTCCACTTTAACAGACAGTCTGTCGCTGGATGCTGAAACCAACAAGCGCATAGGCAAGGCATCTTTCACCCCGGCCAGGCTGACAGTGTATGGAACAACAGCATGCTAACCATCAAGACCAAAATTGCGGTTTACCGCGCCTGAGTACTAAGCATACTTCTGTACGCTAGCGAGTCCTGGGCACTCTATGCATCGCAGGAGATGAAACTCACCGCCTTCCACATGCGTTGTCTGAGGCGATTCCTTCGGGTCTCATGGAAGGACTGAATCACAAATTAATACAGAAGTACTCGACCCGGCGTACCCAGATTCCAAGTCTCTTCACCATCTTCGCCAGCGTCGCCTCAGATAACTGGGTCACGTATGCAGTTGTACGACGGCAGAATCCCAAAGGACGTCCTCTATGGCGAGCTGGTTACTGGCAACTGAGCCACAAGGATGTCGGTAAACGCGTTCTCAAAACGCTGGACATCGGCAATGAGAGATGGGAAGAGCTTGCCAAGGACAGATACGGATGGGAGGAGACAGTGAAGAACGGCCTGAAAGTCAGCAAGGTCAAGCTCCAACATAATGCGGCAGACAAACGTACCAAGAGCAACAAGATGGGATGAACCATAACCCACAAAGTCCCTTCTATATGAGAGCTGTCTTCGCTGTCAAGTCTCTCTACCTTTTGTCTTTGACTTGATTCTGATGTTGAAATATCTCCTTCTGAAAAAGCCTCGCAGATGTGCCAATGTGTCATAGTGAACTCTAGAAGGGGCGCGCGCAGTGCACATGCGTCATTGGTTTGTTAAACGTCATTTGTCATGACGTATTTTTTGTTTTTAGTTTTTACGTAATTTTATATTTAACGTGATACGAGATTCGCTTCAAGACTTGCGAAAATAGTGACAAAACTAAAATTTCACGGTACAATTTCAGTCTTGCTATAAATTGTGTGAAATCAGGTTGACTTTACCTAGCTACTTGCTACACTAAGTACGCCTGCATGCTCTTCTGAAAGAGCGTCGATGTGTGTGTATGCGTGTGCGTGTTTCCATGCGCGCGCTGCAAACATCCTCAAGAGGCATAGATGTTCATGCGCCCTCCGGGCACTTGAGGATCTATGCCTCTTGGAGATGCGCGCATATATGTCATTGGTTTGTCAAACGTCATTTGTCATGACGTATTTTTTTTTTGCTTTTACGTAATTTTTTATTTAAGTGATATGAGTTTCGCTTTCGCTTCAAGACTCGGGGAAAATGGTGACAAAACTAGAATTTCACGGTACAATTTCAGTCTTGCTATAATTTATGTGAAATCAGGTTGACTTTACCTAGCTACATGCTATACTAAGTACTCCAGACCAAAAAGGTGACTGCCAAGCGTGTAAAATGCAAAGAAGTACCCAACGGAGAAAGAAACACGCTTAGAAAAGACGGGTACAACACAATTTATTAATATTTCGGACACATTCCTTCTGCGAATGAAGATAAGTAGTGGCTAATCTCTCTGTTTGTTTGTCTATTTTGACAAAGGGTATTTACCCGAAATATTAATAATTGTGTTGTACCCGTCTTTTCTAAGCGTGTTTCTTTCTCCGTTGGCTTCTTTTCTCTCTATACTAAGTACACCTGCATGCTCTTCTGAAAGCGCGTCGATGTGTGTGTTTGTGTGTGCTTGTGGGTGAGTGCATGCGCGCACTCCAAACATCCTCAAGAGGCATAGATGTTGATGTGTCCTCTGGGCACAAGAGGATCTATGCCTTTTGGAGATGCGCACATATGTGTGAGAAAGAAAGAGCGAGCGAGCGAGCGAGCGAGAGAGAGAGAGAGAGAGAGAGAGAGAGAGAGAGAGAGAGAGAGAGAGAGAGGAGGAGGGAGGAGAGAGAGGAGGGAGGAGAGAGGAGAGAGAGAGAGAGAGAGAGAGAGAGAGAGAGAGAGAGAGTTATGTCAAATTTAGAGTATCAGTGTCTGCGTTGTGACGGATTTGGTTATTTTACGTCACCGGCACTGTCTGACTTTCTCTAGAAGTAAAGTTTTTTTTTACAGTTTTAATTATTTTCTGAATAATTTTTTTTTCTTACTAAAGAAATTGAAAGGATACACAGCTGTCTAACGAACTCATCCAATGTCTTTCTCCAAACCAGCTATATGCAAAAGTTCAAGTAAATATGACAAAAATTACGGACTCTAATTTGGGCCAACCGACTTCCTATAAACAGTTGTTTATGTCTTCAATGAGACATTCAATTACAATATGCTCGGAGGCTCTGAGATAATAGAATAGATATTTCTAGAGCTTTGTCATTGTCTTAGTTTACCCTAATTAATTAACTAATTAAGGTAATTAACGGCCACATGGCCGTTTCTCTCAAAACAAACAAGATCCTGATAGTGCACTCTGTGAAAATAAACTAAAGGCATTTCAACTCCCCGTCAGAGTCGATTTCTGAGGAACATGATTTTCTCAATCAGAACCTCATACTTATTAACAAGTTGCAACTGACTTAAAAATTACCTTTAAGTTAGTTGTCATAAGAACTTAATAATTACTTACAATAAGAATACCCTAAGTTCTTATAAGTTTTTATAACAACTTGACTCCAGTCTCAAGATACTGAGACAAATTTGTCACGATACAAGGGCAACAAAAAAACTTTTTCTCAATAGTACTCTGGTGGCGGGGCAGATGGAGATGAATAAACAGGTCTAAGCCATGTAAGTGGCGTGTCGTCTCTCTGTAAAGTGTATGTCATTGTTAAATGATTACCAAAACTGATTTTTACTTCCCTAAAAGTCCTTGAAGCTTTTCTGTGGTTTCTTGAACTCCGATCTTTTTTCCCATGTCTAAAAAACTGGCCTTCAGTTCTTCAACATTTACGGGAGATTGACTACGCATCTTATTCTGTATTTCTGACTTCTGTTTTTTGTAATTGTTCAAATCATCCTGCACTCTTAAATTCATCGTCATCAATAAAATTATCGTCTAACGCCCTACTGATAATAAGTTTTAAACTGCTCAGTTTTGCACCCGCCAGAGTGCTCAATGCTTCATGTTTCTGTAACTTTGTATGAAATCTTTTGTTAAGGGCTTCCAAACCAAAGCATGCCAGGCATGTGGCAACACTAACACCCTCAATAGCAATTCCAATTAAACTTCCAATTCCTGTGGCAAACAGAACAATACCCCTACAGAACATCCAGCTGAAACAGCACCCACAGCCATAGATGTGTTTTGAACAGAATTGAAAACTGTCTTATACCTTCTTTTACACCTGGAGTATTTTGCTTCTTCACTTTCCAAATATTTAATTGCTTCTGTAATATTATTTCATCGAAATGTGTCTGTCTGTAATGTTTTATCTGATACAATTGGCACAGTTGGCACACGTGGATCAATCGGCACAGACTCAAGCGTTGGTAGTTGCGGATAGAAGTTCACCATTTTTTTTTTTTTTTTTTTTTTTTTTTTATTCACAAATATATATTTTTTTTATTTAATCAGTGATTACATTTTGTAACTCGTCAAAAGTGTATAATTTGCTGGCGTACTAAAATGAAACAAGATCAATGTGTTCTAGTTTTATAATAATAATAATAATAATGGGTATTTATATAGCGCTTAATCTTACTCAAAAGCTCTAAGCGCTTTACAATCTGTACACAAAAATAAAATACAATGACATATGCACATAACAAACAAAGCACAATGCCCGAACACACCACTTTTACAATAAACTAAACAACAATACATACATAATAATTTATATTCTAATTATGTAACTTAGACGAACAAAAGTTGTATTTTTCTATTAGTATCGTTACAGCTGGGTTACTAGTTGATACGTTTATTTCAAAACCTTTTCTAATAGCAATAAAAAAACTTTGTTGACTCTTGCAATGTGTCATCCCATGCAAGTTTGATTCCCTGTGCAATTTCAGCCTCTTTGGCAGCATTTACAGATTTCATGATAATTTCAAATACTATTGTCACTTCTTTAGCCATGGCAAAGTTTGCTGGCATAAACACAACAGAAGTATCCGATCTTCCCCTTCTATTTGTAGCCCCACCCGGGTCTGCCCTGGGGGACTTGGGTGGGGTTAGGTATTTTTTAGTTCCCAGGGTCACCCTGGTCAGCCCCACAGGGTGGGTTTTTCTCTCTATTCTGGGGCATGTGTTTCTGTCTACCCTTTGTCCATTCACCTGTATTTGCCTTTTTAAAACTCTCCCTACTGTCTGCACTGCCTGTAGCTCTTGATATTGGATGTCTGTTGCTAAATGGTCTTAGCTTTATTTATGCCCCATGTTGTAGGTTTATTTAATGTATTTGACCGGCTGGCGACATACATTCAATTTTCAGTTTAGTTTTTTTTCACAAGCAGTGCAGGCACGTCCTGAGAAAGCCTTGTTGCTGTCGGGACGTTAAGCAATGTACAATCAATCAACCCTTCTATTTGTAAGAAGATACCTCTGTTTTCATACTCAAGGACTTTCACTTTATCTCTGCTTTTGTTTTCTGAAGAAAAACTTTGAACAAGGCTCACAATCAAAGGCCCAGAGTTAACAACTTTTCTGAACACTAAGGCTCCTTCATCATCAGTGTATACATAAGGACTAATAAATTAAAACTTTATATCCCAGTCAACTGTTGGTGGCAGTGCAGGCACAAGCAAAACTACCCCCTTATTACCCATATGTATTAAGTTGTAGGGTACATTATTTACTGGAATAGGTACAGTAACATCACGCAGCTGACTAAGTTTAGGAAATGTTTTTCTGTGCCGTCCTTCATGTCATCGATTACTTTCCACTTGTACATGCCAAAAGAATCAAGTTCAAAACCATATACATTTCCCACCTCCCCCTCCTTTTTAAAATCCTGTACATCAGCCAAATCTTTCAACTCTGTTACCGGACACGCAACTGGTATGATTCTCGACTTTGGACCAGCACTCATTTTATTTAACAAAAATACAATTATTTAACTTCCAACACAACACTAAAATCGTGCATCACAACTGGTTTGTCATCTTGATTAGTTACAGATATACACAGTGACTCAAAGAAACTAGAACCTAATTTCTTAAACTGCAAATTAGGAAATCTAGCAACCACACTTTCACAGTAAGGGGCAGTTCCAGTTGGTAAGCATGTCAACAAAGTTGATGGTTTTCCATTGTGAACATGTTCAGTTGTGTTTAGTTCTTTTAAATAAACATTTATCACTGTGTGTACTGAAAAATGAACAATACAATACAATACAATACAATAATACTTTATTAATCCCTCACGGGGAAATTCACTGTCTGCCCATACAACACATGGCCTCATCAATCACTCATTAAAATAAATAAATAAATAAATTTTTTTTAAATATCTTCCAGTTATTTTTTCTTTTTTGAGCTTTATTTTTAATCCTTTTTCTAATGTCCAATCTTCATCACCACTAACAGCTAAAATACCAAGATCAGTTTCGGTTAAAAAAACCTAGTAGTATTAAAAGTTTGTCTGTTAATACAAGCTGACTATCTTTTGGAAATTCCAATGTAACAAGCAAGTTAGCTGGATTTAAAGTTGCTTTAATTTTATATATATTTTGTAAAAATTCAGCTATTGTATAAAAGTCGTAATACCCAGGCTGTAAGTGTTTAGCGCCAAACCTTGCACGACCTATATTTCCATGTACAGAATATTCACCATCATCTGTTACATTAAACCACTTTACAGTGTAGAACATTTCATGGACAGCTACAGCCTTGCTACCATCACGATTATCAATCCCATTAGTTAACCATACTGGTTTGCTTGTGTCAAGATTTGTTAAGGTAATAAACATTTTTATTATCTCATAAAAAAAGAACATAATGGAATTTAAATCACCAACCATTACCAATACAAACGCATTTCAATGCCAAGTACAATGTCGCACCTACTTATGAACAGAAAATAATTCAACTAAATCAGCTGTGTCGCAACAAGATTTATTTCAAGTAAAGGTTCCCAACCCTTTTGACCAATATCTAAACCCTCCAATAACAGACGATGCTACTGCAAGAAAGTGGTCCTCAAGTCCACTACAGATGTTTCAAAACCAACTTAACTTTGCTATACTGTGTTCAACTACAGGCTGTGGTGTTTCTTTTACAGACCACTTGAATCACTCAAACAAACTGATTAGGTCTGTGTATTGTTTTCACACGTATTACCAGTTAACCCTCTTCTGCATAGAGCGCCCGCCAGCGCCCGCTGAAAACACAGCGTTTGTGCATAGAACGCCCGGTAACGACCGCTGAACCATGTGTATACTGTGGAGACTGCCATGTTTACCATGGCAATAGAAATCTCGCGAGACCACAAGCCTCATTTTCGAGATTCTTTCCACTTCCTGTCAAAGCATGCCATGTGCATTTTGGACGTTTCCTTACGGAGCAACAAATTTTTAAAGATTCAAGTGCGAATCGAGCGTCGGTAAGAATGGCTGGCCTCGAACCGTGGTGATCATTGGTGGGGGAGTGCAGTGATGATGAAGATTTTGAGGGATTTACAGAGCAATACATGGTGAAAGTGGATAGAAGAGGGGAAGAATCTGACTTAGATTTGGAATAGGATGACTTGGGGATCGTTTTTTTTTTTTTATAGTCATCATCATCATCCGAGGATGAAGCTTGTGATCATCAGCAAGAGTCACAGTACGTAAAACAGCAGTTCATTCAACTTTAAATTTTTTCCCCCCTATTTCCTTACTCATTTTACAGCTCCACAAATGTTTATTTTATATCTTTATTGATTTAAAACTTTACAAAAATAATTGCTCTTTCTCAAAACTTGCCTAAATATTTTTAAACATTTTTTTTAGATGTCACCCGTTCAAAATTACGGAGTTCATTCCCTTTGGTGATATTTTCAAGAGCCGCCTGGCATATGCACTTGCATGCAGAAGAGGGTTAAGAAGAATACTTTCAGAACTCCATACCCCACTGCCCACTGAATCCAGCTTCAACAGGTATAAAAAAAAAAACCCATGGATATTAAAGCGTTTGAACGGATTTGTAATGAGTTTAACATTAGCCCCGGGTATGACTTTACACAAAAACTTGATGATCACAACGGCATGGGTACATTGTATTACACTATGAGTCACAGACAATACCCTCAAGATTACTACCCCGGCTACACCTCATTCTCATCAAAATCACAAATCTGGTTAGGCTCAATAGAACAGAAACAGTCTAATGCGTGAACCACATTTATTTTAGACAGGAGTGACGGGTTTACTCAAGCGGGAGTCGAGCGCGTAAATGAGTCTATCAGAACATATGTGTGGTGTATACTAGGAGCACAATCACTAACAAAATCAAACATTTTAAATGGGAGTGGAAAATTCGAAGCACAAAAACAGTTTCTTGCACATCTAGAAGACTCAATCAACTCAGTGGTTGATCTCCCATCAAGCATACAGCGCTACCAAGATGTACTTAGATTATGCCAGATCAAAAGATGACTTTGTAGTTGGCATTGGGCTATACATGTTACCATCTGACCTTCAACTCCAAATGGGGACAATAACAAATTATAATAATGAAATAATTGTTGCTGGTTTTGGTCAGAAATTAGGACTCAATCAATCTGTAAACTTGGGGGCAACAACCACACGTCTACAGTCACACATATTACTTCTTTACCTGTTTCATTAAATACCCAGTTATTAACCCTCCTACTGTCACCAAGAAGACCCACACATGTGAAAAGGTAAAGAAGTAATATCCCTAATCCATTAAGGCCTATTACCAATGCAGTTCTCTCTGACTCATGTGTATTTGGTGATGGTGTAGGAGACAGGGTTGTTACTGTCTGTACAGGTGCCGGGGCCGGGGCCGGGGCTGATACTGTCTGTACAGGCATTAATGACTGTAGACGTGTGGTTGTTGCCCCCAAGTTTACAGATTGATTGAGTCCTAATTTCTGACCAACACCAGCAACAATTATTTCATTATTATAATTTGTTATTTAAACTCTCAACACCGCCAATCAAGATATACATGTCATATAATGTTACTTTGGAATATTCTGATGGATCACCACGTTATGAGTACGAGACTGTTGATCTTAAGACAAACGCTTTTAAAGTTTATGATGCTAACTGTAGCTAGTTTGAGGCACTGTGTAAAGACATATTTAATCAATTAAGGGAACTACATTGTTATATTGAAAGTGTTGCATTCAATAAAGTGATATTATACCTGCAGGACAAGACTTCAAGACATACACCAGGGAAGTGGTTGATTTGTTTTGGTGACTAAACTAAATTTGTTTATTGTAGGGATTACAGTTAATAAAGCGGTATTACATAAGGTGCGCCAGCAGTAATTTTTTTTCCATTTATTATTTTGTCGGTCAAATAAAAATGACGGACAATACACAAAGCCCATCAAGCTCGACAAGTCAATCTGGCTGAAGAAACATGTTTCACACAACAGACTTGCCTATATCGAATAGTAACAATGTATATGAAGCGATAGAAAACTCTTTTTCTGTCATACAAGATAATCTTCTTACAGGCAGTGTAAAGATTCAGATTGTTGCTAAAATAGAATTTACTAGAGTAGACGGTGAAGTCATTGTATATCAACAAGACAACACACAGGTAACAGAAGAAGAGAATTGGAAAACGTGTTTAGAGAAAGACTGTTGCCCGACTTTCTTGAAGCAACTGACAGAGCAAAAATGAAGGGGTCTGGTTGGCACGAAGGTCGTGTACATGAATTACAATTAAAATAGTCAAGGTATCATCCTATATTAGGTAAATAATGGATACCACTGCCAACAGAGGTTGCAAACAAAAAGGCTGTAGTCAATATTCAGAACAAAGATAATTTTTGTTTTATGTGGTGTGTGCTTGCTAAACTACACTTTGTAAAAACAAGACCTGATCGCGTATCTAACTACATCAAATTTGTAAATGAACTCGACTTCAGTGGTATAGATTTCACTGTTAAGGTAGAAGACATAGACTTGTTTGAAAAACGAAATCCTGGTATATCTGTAAATGTGTATGTGTGGGATAATGAGTCTGTTGACAAGTTACAACCCATTAGAGTATCACCACTTGCTCCAATCTATGGACAGTCAGAAGATAAACATGTTGACATGTTATTAATCGGTGATAATGATAACTTCCACTACACAATTGTCAGGAGTATGTCACGACTAATTCATGGACATACAACGAAACACAATTGCAAACAGGAAGTGTGTAAAAGATGTTTACAAAGATTCTCTTCTATTAAAGTGGCACACAAAATGTTTTGCACTGTAGGTCAGCTGATGACATACAAACTGTACTTAAGTATCCAGATCCTGGTAGTCAAGTATATTTTAAGAACTATGGGAATCAGCAAAAGCTGCCGTTTGTAGTGTATGCTGATTTTGAATCACTGGTTGTACCATATGAGGGTCCTGTTCCAGAATCATTACCAAAGACTATAAAACTGAGTGACCAAGTGGTGTGTTCTTTCGGATACATTCTTGTTAGGTCAGATGATGTGCAGACAGAACCTGTTATCTACAGAGGGGAAAATGCAGCATGTCTGTTTTTAACAGAAATGAGACAACTGTATAGTCAGGTAGTACAATATCTCACAACATGCCAGATGCCTTTGGTGATGACAGAAGAAGACAAACTAAATTTTGATACAGCAGTGATGTGTTGGATTTGTGAACAACCCCTCCGAGATGATACAGTTCGTGACCATGATCACATAACTGGGCGTTACAGAGGTGCTGCACATAACAATTGTAACTTGTTATTAAAAACAGATCCTAAGACATATAAACTACCAATCTTTTTTCACAATCTTAAAGGTTATGATTCACACATTATCATGCGTGCTGTAGACAAGTCTTACAGAAACATAAGTTGTATAGTGCAGACAACTGAAAAATATTTGACTTTTAGATTGGACAACAAATTAGTGTTTTATGACTCGATGCAACATTTGTCTTTAGGGTTGGCTAGTCTGGCAGAAGGTTTGATTGAATATCCAATAAAAAGTAAATATTTTGAGCCAGACTTAATCAAGAAAGGTGTGTATCCGTATGAGTACATTGATCACTGGGTTGTGTTGAAGAAAGGAGACTGCCACCAAACAAGAAATTTTATTCAACACTTAATGGTAAAGGTATTTCTGACTCTGATTACCAGCACGCTCTTGATGCGTGGGGTAAATTAGGGTGTCAGATGATTGGTGACTACCACAATCCGTACTTGAAAGCTGACGTTTGCTTGCTAGCAGACGTATTTGAAAGTTATCGAGAAAAGGGTTTGTTGCACTACAGTCTTGACCCAGCCTGCTACATAACTAGTCCTGGCATGAGATGGGATGCATTTTTGGAATCCAGTAAGATATTTATAGACCTGTTGTCTGATCACACGATGGGTGAAATGGTGGAACCTGGATTGAGGGGCGGCATTAGTATAGCCGCGAACAATTATGCCAAAGCCAACAACAAATATCTGGATGACCTTGACTTTGACCCTCAAGGTCAAGGTCATTCATTACGTACGTAGACGTGAACAATTTGTACGGCTGGGCGATGTGTGAGTTATTGCCCTTGAAAAAGTTTTGTCTGCATGATTTGTCACAGTACGACATAACAGAGTTAACAAACTATATTATGAACCTTGACCGAAATGACGCGAAGGGTTGGATCTTTGAAGTAGACCTTGAGTACCCACACCATCTACATGATTACCACAATGATTATCCGTTGGCTGTTGAGAAAATTAGTATGACGGGGAAAAAAGAAGACACTAAAGTTGTGCCAAATTTTAATGATAAATTCAATTACGTGTGTCACTATCGCTTGTTGCAGTTTTACATAAGACATGGGTTAGTACTAAAGAAAGTTCACAGAGGCATTCAATTTGATCAGAGTGCTTTTATGAAAGATTACATAATGAAAAACACATCATTGCGTGCAAGGGATGGCAACACTGCATTTGACAAAGACTTCTTTAAGCTTATGAACAATGCCTGTTTTGGCAAGACGATGGAAAATCATCATCACCGCAAAGATGTGAGACTGGTTACAACTGAATCAGGTGCAAGTAAACTTACAGATAAACCACAGTACACAGAGTACAAAGAGTTTCATTCATTGTTGTATGCCGTGTCACTCAAAGAAAAGATTGTCAAACTGGACAAGCCAGTATTCATTGGTATGGCAATTCTTGAGTTATCAAAACTGTTGATGCTTGAATTTTATTATGATTACTTCAAACCAAAGTATCCTGAGTGTTGTCTGCTATACACTGACACTGACTCTATGATCATAGACGTGCCTACTGAAGACTTTTATGAAGACATGAAAACAGAGTTACATATGTATGACACGTCTGACTACCCTAAAGACCATCCATTGTTTAGCACACAAAACAAGAAAGTACCTGGTAAGTTTAAAGACCAACTGAATGGTGTGCCTATAGTTGAGTACGTTGGACTTAGATCAAAAATGTATTCTATACTACATCAAAAAGGTAGTCAATCGAAAGCCAAAGGTATAAAAAAAAAAAAAACAGCGATAAAAAATAAACACATTTGTCATGAACATTACAAGCAAGTTTTAGATGGACAACTGATGCCCAATATCCAAACATGTCACTGAGATCAAACAAACATAATCTTGAAATGATCCAAACACATAAAAAGTCACTGGCAGTTGGGGACACAAAACATGTTTTTCATAGTAAAGAAAAAGCTTATGCACCTGGGAACTACAGGCTCAAGTTATCTGAAGGTATTTGTGATGAACTGATTGACGAACTGATTGGCGAATTAGTCAAAAGTGAGTAACAGTGTCTGGGGGAATAATCTGTAATTCTTCTTTGACAAATGCCCTCTGCAGGGCTGGTTCATACAGGTAATATATTGATGGACTGCCGGGAATTTTTTTTTTTTATATTGTGTACGGTCGTGGACCAGATGGGGTCGGTTGCTCTGCATCTGACGTCGTTTTCTGATTCACCGGGCTGATATAAATATCTCACTTGTTTTGTAAATAAACTTGTGTCTGGCATCAGCAGCGGTCCTGACGGTCCTGATGGTGACATTGTTTTTGGCTCTGTAATTGTTTTCAATTTAATAGCATCAACAGGCTTAGGCTGTCCTTCATTATTCATTGCTTTTATCACAGACGGTAATCTTTTTACCCACTCAGTGTTACGTGCGTCATGCATGAGTTCCTTAAAATACTGGTAACTGAAAAGTCCTCGCGCTGGGACCATACGGCGTTGAGGCGCGTCCCCTGGGTGGTGGATAGGGGGTCCCTCGTGAGAGGGGTGCACCGAATGAAATAAGGTGCCGTGAACCAACATGGTCTAAGGGAAGGTGACCCCGACAGAAAACCCCTGGTCCTCCTAGTAAGGGGGTTGGGCGTGGGGGTAGCTTCCCCACCCTGCAAAAAAGGAAATAGCTACAAAAACGCCGACGAAAAGACTAACAGTAATTCCTTTCCTGGAGGAGGAAGGTTCTTCTACTAGAAGACTTATGACGTCCTGTGGTGAAAGCCGGAAGTCTTCGGAAGCCACAGGACCGAGCCGCCTCTCTCTATCCAGGGATACAACCATGGGCACATGGAACGTCAAGACCATGTACCAGAGCGGCAAGGCCGCCCAGATAGCAGCAGAAATGCAAAAGTACAACCTTTCCCTGCTAGGCATCAGTGAAGCCAGATGGACGCAGTCTGGCCAGAAAAGGCTGTTAAGTGGGGAGATGATTCTGTATTCAGGTCATGAAGAGGAGAATGCCCCCCATACAGAAGGAGTAGCACTCATGCTGTCACCAGTGGCACAGAGAGCGCTGATGGGCTGGGAACCTCTTGGGCCAAGAATTATAACAGCAGCCTTTAGAACCAAGAAAAAGCTCAAGCTGAACGTCATCCAGTGTTATGCGCCCACCAATGACAGTGACGAGGAAGAGAAACAAGAGTTCTACGACCGACTCCAGAGTGCCGTGGACAAATGTGCGGAGCGAGACATCACCATCGTCATGGGCGATTTTAATGCCAAAATAGGGGAGGACAACACCGGATACGAAGAGGTGATGGGGAGACAGGGACTAGGCTCGGAGATGAGTGAGAACGGGGAGAGGTTTGTAGACTTTTGTGCTCTAAACCGACTTGTCATTGGAGGCAGCATCTTCCCACACAGAAGAATACACAAAGCAACTTGGGTCTCACCTGACCATACAACAGAGAACCAAATAGACCATATCTGCATTAGCAAGAAATTTAGAAGATCCCTTCAAGATGTTCGAGTGAGGAGGTGAGCAGATGTCGCCTCAGACCACCATCTGCTTACCTTAAGAATGAAGCTCAAGCTAAAGAAAAGCCGCACAGAGACAACAAGAAGACAGCGCTATAATGTAGGCCTCCTGAGAGAAACTGAAGTTAGAGAAGAGTTCAAACTGGTGCTGTCCAACCGGTTTCAAGCGCTACAGGAGCTAGTAAATGAAGAGGAGGCGGTCACCACAGAGCAGCAGTGGAAGGCAGTTAGAGAGGCGCTGAACTCAACCTGCAAAGACACTGTAGGGCTCAGGAAACACCACCACAAGGACTGGCTGTCGGGACAGACCTTGAAGAAGATAGAAGTGAGGAAGCAGAAGAAAGCAGCGGTCAACAACAGTCGCACGAGAGCAGCCAAAGTAAGGGCACAGGGGGAATACTCGGAAGCCAACCGCGAGGTGAAGAGTAGTATCAGTATCTAAGGCAACTGTTTATGAAGGTCTGTACTCTGTTGACTGTGGTTTTTGTCAATCTCCATGTCTCTGCTCCATATAGGAGAACTGCTTTTACATTGGAGTTGAAAATCCGGACTTTGGTGTGTTGTGACAGCTCTCTGGAACTCCACACTTTTTTCAACTGGAGAAAGGCTGCTCTGGCTTTACCGATTCGTGCTCTGACATCTGCATCAGTGCCGCCTTTTTTGTCTATGATGCTCCCGAGATAGGTGAAGGACTCCACCTCCTCCAACGGGGTGCCAGCAAGCAAGACTGGTTCTTCCCTGGTTGCGTTCAGCCTCATTGTCTTTGTTTTCTGTTTGTGAATGGTGAGGCCCACTTGGGATGAGATGTCAGCAAGCCTCGTGGTCTTGTCCTGCATTTGTTGATGAGTGTGGGACAGTAATGCCAAGTCGTCTGCAAAATCGAGGTCGTCAAGCTGTGTCCACAGTGTCCAATGTATTCCACTTCGTCTGTGCTCTGTAGTCATCTTCATGACCCAGTCTATGGCCAGTAGGAAGAGGAACGGAGACAGCAGACACCCCTGCCTGACACCAGTTCTGACCTGAAGCTCTCTGGTGAACTGCCCTTCGTGGATCACGCGACATGTCATGCCATCATAGCTGCTCTTGATCAGGCGGACGAGCTTTGTGGGTACACCGTAGTGTCGTAGGAGTTTCCACAGAGTCTCTCAGTCCACGCTGTCAAATGCTTTCTCTGTGAGAGCAACTGGAAAAAGACCAGGAGCGGACTTTTACCATTTTTTGGTTCCAGTGTCATTGACCTCGTGACCTTTGACCTTGACCCATGACCTTGACCCGGTGACCTTGACACATGACCTTGACCCATGGCTTTGACCCATGACCTTGACCCATGACCCTGACACATGATCTTGACCCATGACCTTGGTGACCTTGACCCATGACCTTGGTGACCTTGACCCATGACCTTGGCCCGGTGGCCTTGACACATGACCTTGGTTACCTTGACCCATGGCCTTGACCCATGATCTTGACCTTGCTCCATGACCTTGGTGACCTTGACCCATGGCCTTGGTGACCTTGACCCATGCCCTTGGTGACCTTGACCCATGACCTTGACCCGGTGACCCTGACCCGGTGACCTTGACACATGACCTTGGTGACCTTGGCCCATGACCTTGGTCCGGTGACCTTGACCCGGTGACTTGACACATGACCTTGACGACCTTGATCCATGACCTTGGCCTTGCGACCTGGCGACCTTGACCTTGTGACTGGTGACCTTGACCTTGGTGACATAGACCTTGGTGACCATGACCTTGACCTTGGCCTTAACCCTTGACCTGTGACCTTTTGTCTTGCCTGAGACAATCACAGAAAGAAGGCGCTGTTTTTTCAAGTCTTTGTTTTCTACAGCATTAATATCATTTAGAAGAAGTAATTCGTCTTGATTCATTTTATAATAAAAAATATTAATTTTAATGTCATTGGTTTTGGAAATTTTTATTTTACTGAAAAAAATAAGGAGAAACCAAAAAAAATGGGCGGTGCAAAGATGTGGGAGTATGCGGTCGAAAAATCCTGGAATTTTGGGATAGATATAAATTGTCCAAATTCGCTCATATTATCTATCTCTACTGTCATGGTCGATACACATCCTGTCATAGCATGTCTGGCCTTTATGGGTTAATAGGTGTTTTAGTGTTGTAGTCCCGTTCTGTTATTTCATCCCTTTTTGCATAAAAAACGTTATAGTGTGTGTGTGTGTGTGTGTGTGTGTGTGTGTGTGTGTGTGTGTGTGTGTGTGTGTGTGTGTGTGTGTGTGCGTGCGTGCGTGCGTGCGTGCGTGTCTGTACTTAGGTTCAGTATAGTTTAATGACTTATTTCATACAAGTAAAATGTTTGAATCACGTCCATCGTGTTGTGTTGTGTTGTGTTGTGTGTGTGTGTGTGTGTGTGTGTGTGTGTGTGTGTGTGTGTGTGTGTGCGTGCGTGCGTGCGTGCGTGCGTGCGTGCGTGCGTGTGTGTGTGCGTGCGTGCGTGTAGATCTGACGTGCGGGGAGGGGCCGGGTTCGGAGGTGGAGGGGCCGGGGGGGGGGGGCGGAGTCGGCGGGGGAGGGTCGGCGGCGAATTTGGGCCCTTCTGGATCCGCCCCTGCACTGAGACGCACTGTGATTCAAATCCGCGAAAAAAGCTTTAGGAATGACTTCTTTACGTTCTCTAAGGTCATTACACGGTGGCTGAGGCGAGGACAATACGATAAACTGCGTCATTACATGGTGGTTTGGATTAAAACGGAGAAAAGGCACATTACACAGTGGTTGGGGTTGCTGAACCTGTCGGCAGGAGGGATGTGGGTGTGGTCCCCTCTATACAGAGCCTGCAGAGTATTCCTGAAACACATTTGAAACACACAACAAATGATTACGCTTCATTCAAACTTGTTATTTTCCTAATTTGTTGTGAAACGCATCGATTTGTGCAGTAGCAAAATAGTCCGTAGTTTGCATGTACGCTGTCACCCGTCTGTTCGTCCGCCTGCTGCAATTTCATCGTGATCTCCTCTCCCCCCCCCCCCCCCACCACACACACACCCACACCCTACTCCCGGCCCTGCACATGGGATTAACTACGTTTTAGTTCGCAGGGCTCCCTGGTCAGCCCCACAGGGCGGGTTTTCCTCTTTTTGCGGGGCTTATGCATCTTTCTTGTTTTGGTCAACACTTTCTTCTATGACAACACTTTTATATATTCTCCCTTTTTATAGCATAAAAGTGGAGTGTTCGTATAGTATCATTTCTAGACAGACCGAGCGACTTCCATTCTCAAACTGTTTGATTCATAGTCACCGACAGCGAAGCTCGACGCGGCTGTGAATCTAACTGCAGTTTGAGAATGGGAGTCGCGAGGTCTGTCTAGAAATGATAACATACGAACACTCCACTCATCTGTGTTTTATAGAACCGTTCACAACATCAGCAATACTGGTCAAACCTTATTTCCAAAACCTTTTAATTTTGGCAATCTCTGGACACGAACCTGGGCCGGGCACACTGAACACAGTCACCCCGAACACGGAACGGACAGCTCAACACATCTTCGATGTAACACAGACAGTGGATGCAATTTCACCCGACGCTCCTAAGTTTATCCTTGGTGATTTTAACCAGTGCGTTCTAAAGAGAGCCTACCTACTGTCAGTACGTCACGTGCGCCACACGTTTTCAGAGGACCCTTGACCTCTGCTATGGCACAGTTCCCAGTGCACACGAGTCTTTCGCCAAACCCCCAATAGGTGACTCAGATCACAATACAGTACATTTAGTGCCTGTTTACGAACGTCTACTTACACAGGCCAAACCCGTGCAGAGAGAGATTAAGGTATGGAACACGGACAGCATTGCTACACTCCAGTGCTGTCTAGACTCGGTACGCACTAGGACCTGTCCGGTGAGAGTCTGGATGAGTTGACAGATGTGGTGACAAGTTATGTCTCTTTTTGTGTCTAAATAGGTGTACCTGTTAGGAAGTGCAAGGTGTATGCCAACAACAAACCTTGTGTCACCAAGTGTTAAGCAAGCTTTTAATGACAAGAAAAGGGCTATTTTTGAGTCTGGTCCTGCAGAGAGAAAACAGATTTAGAGAGTTGTGCGGTCCGAATACGTAAAGCTAAGGGCAATTACAAAAACAAAATAGAAACGAAATTTAAGACAGGGGACTTGAGAGCAACTTTGCAGTGTACCAAAACATTGACTGACATTCAGAGTAAGAGCGGAACCTCCACTCGATTGACGCCTTTAGGTGATAAAAACGATGGTGACTTTGCAGAGGAATTGAATACATAAGTTACTGTCGCTTTGACACCCGTGACTTTAGTTCTGTGATTGATAACATCAAAGCTTTCTCAAGGTCAGATGAAACCATCCAAATCAGCAAGGAGGATGTGTGTAAGGTTTTTGAGCGTATAAACACAAGGAAGAGTGCTGGCCCTGATGGCATCTCTGGCCACGTTTTGAGACACTGTGCCTCGCAGCTCTGTGACATCTTCCGTACTATCTTTCAAGCCTCTCTCGAACTGCAAAGGGTTGCTACCATGTGGAAAAGGTCCATAGTTGTCCCAATTTCTAAAAAGACCCGCCCTTCTGTAATAAACGATTTTCAGCTTGTTGCGCTGACATCTCTCGTGATGAAAACCTTTGAAACATTAGTCAAAGCTCACCTCATGAACTGTACAGCACATTTTTAGGACCATCTGCAGTTCGCGTACAGGCCTGGAAGAGAGGTCGAGGATGCCACGTTAACGCTCTTGAACCTTACCCACACTCACCTTGAGAAGGGTAAAACTCGTCCCAGAATTTTATTCCTGGATCTGAGTGCCGCGTTTAACACGCTCCAACCACACTTATTCTTCAGGAAACTTACCTGTGATTTTAAGCTGAGTAACATTTTAGCTTTGTGGATCCTAGACTTCCTCGTGTGCAGACCGCAAAGAGTTCGGGTAAACAGCACACTGTCTACAGTTAAATCTGTTTCTACAGGATCACCTCAAGGCTGTGTGCTTTCACCACTCTTGTTTATATTGTACACAGATGACTGCAGGAGTGCACACAGTGACAGGCACTTGATTGAGTTCTCAGACGATTTTGCTCTGCTGAGCCTGCTCTATCATGATGAAACCAGTTACGGTCCAGTCGTGCAGGACTTTGTGGACTGGTGGTGCTGCGATTTCTTTCTGTGCATCAATGCTTCCAAAACGAGAGATATGTGCCTAGACTTCAGAAGACAAAATAAAACCTCAAATGCAGTCAGACACTGTCATTTTTTTATGAAGTAGACACATTTCCGAAAAATAAATGTGCATACGATCGTGACCAAATATGTCCGGTGCAGGCACTCAGATGTAACCGAGAGTGCATCGCCTCTGTGCAGTTTGTGTGCACTAATTAAGTCGGCTGATCAATGTTGGCGAAATAGTGATTCATATACGTGCGAAACATCACAGAACTGCAAAACCATTCGTGGATGTGATTGTTTCAAAGCTGAAGTAGTTCTGACTTTGTCCATTTGGATACTTAGAACTTCAGTTTGCATCTGTATGCATGTCCGAGATGGGTGTCCAAATGGCTATGGGAAAAAAAAAGTTGAAATCTCCGGAATGTTGAAATGTTACGTCATCACTTTATCTAAAAAGTGGCGCTTCCAAGAGGAGATAAACTTGTTCACTCAGACTCCACCACGTAGGGTTCTTGTAAAGAAACTTCACTCAGCTGCAACTCGTCACACGTGGCACAAGGTTGTAGACCACACTGGAGTAACAGTTCCAACAATATTGTATTCTCATGATGCACTCTCAGCACAATGCGTCCACAAATGCATCCACACTTTGGTACACTGTCTCTCATACAATGCACCAACACTGATACACTGTCTCCTCTACAATGCATCAACACTTAGGACACACCGAGTCTCTCATACAATGTGCACACATAATTCGCTAACAGCCTCTTTTATACTATTACAGATTTTCAGAACAATCCGGCAAACTATACAACTCAACCAATCAGAAAAGAACACGTAACCAAAACTCATTAATATTCATGATAAAGAACACTCTAGATCTGTCTACAGCCTTCTACAAAAGTCTAGGCGCATACCATAAATGTTGCGAATTGTATCCAACCTGTTTACTACAAAACTTTGACGTCATATCTGAGGTCACTAGAATGATCGCGACCCTGCCCGAACCTTCCAGTCTAATGTAGGTTAAACTTTACAACATTGTAACGAAAACAAATGCGTCATTCTAGCTAGAAAACATAAACTGGTCGCAATTCTCCAAGCAAAAGAAAATGATTCCTACTAAAAAGGTACGCAATTCTTATCCAAAATAACTCAAATGAATATCGGATCTTTCCTATGATCAACACACACATGCTCTCAAAAGAATTAACACAACCATAAACATAACAGAAGGAAAACACTTTACTAGATCGCCGTCTTCTGGAGTGCGGGAAAAAATGCATACGATCGTGACATGAACAGATGAAAAGGATCAAAATAAAATTGAATGAGAGTTTTCAGTCAATAACTATTACTTCATTTCATAGGGACATAGCCACTAGTAATATTATAAACTCTAAAACTGCGGATCGCTCCATGGCCCCATCGTACCTTGAAAGGCACTCAACAGCTTCACAGTGAGCGAGTTCTAGGAAGAAATTCTCTTCGACAAGGAAACTGTCATGTTTCCGTCCAGCATGCCTCATTGGAGAACCAGGCTGTGAACATTCTCACTCTGCGGATGATTGAAAAAATGACCAGTTGAGACTGAAAGCTACACAGCCTGCAACAGCATGCAATTTTTCACCACAGTCGGCAGCATTGCCATCCCTATCGACATTGGTGCTACAACAGTCGCCATCAGGACCAACCTCTCCATCAGCTGCTGATGCTTCAGAATCACCTCCACGCCCATTTCCAGCATCGCCAGCTCCATCAGTACACTGCCATCAGATCCACAACCCTTGTCTCCACCACCCCCACCTCCTCCTTCACCATCACCACCTCCACCGTCACCATACCCACCTCCACCTCGATCTCAGATACCTAGAACAGTTTTCTTGAGACACCTACATAGAGAGCTGCGTCGCTGCAATTATTTTTCTCCAGAAATGCAATATGTTGTGGCCAGCAATCCTGCTGAAGTTGGAATCTGTTCCATTCCTCCTATTCCTCTCCGCACTGTGGTTGATCTTCGGGGATGTGTTGACAGACATGCTTAGAGTACCATCAAATCTTTTCCCACTGGTAGCTGAATGAAATGGAAATTGCTTACCGAGACACCTGCTTATTATGTGTGTGACACAGAATCATGTCACCAGGAAATGCGCTGCAGACTTATAATCGAACTTGTCAATAATTTCGAGAGGTAAGCTGAAGGAGAAGTATGGTGAAAGGACGGCGAAACACCAGAGCAGATTGCTAGTCCTCTGGCTGTCGTTGCAGAAAATGCTGGCCTCACTCTTGAGACTGTTATCCTTTGAGCACATACGTGTCACTCTGGCTGCAGAGATCTTGCAGTTTCGACTGATGACTGCATTCTGTGGACTGTGGCAGATTGCAGTAGCTGCATATGTGCTTAGGACCACCATCTGCTCAGTATATCCGCGCAGAGGCTGGAAGATCTATGTGGATCTAAACAACCGAACGCTTATTCCTATACATTCTTCAGCCTTAGTCACCTGTCACATCATGTGGAGTTCCAATAAAGAGGAACTTGAGAACAGCAGGACGGTCAATCATTTTTTTCCCCTTCTCCCAGTGGTTGACCCAGACATTTGATTATTGAATATTTGTCATTTATTTGCAGTCATTTTGTTTGCAGTATAATCCCTTAACAAACACATTTTTGGGTCTGCTTCAGGTGTGTCACACCAATCGCACAGTCCTCGAACAGAGGTACTGTAAAGCTACATCTTACCCTGAAATTTCATACACTTTCAATGCTTTCAAAGTGCGTGCTTTTTAAAAAAAAACATTATCGAGTCTGATGATTTGAAGTAAAACAACCTGTGTTTAAAGTTTTAACTAATAACTTTGTCCACAACGGTTATCCCATCCAAAACGTGAAGTTCATACAAAATAAAATTAAAACAGTGATGCTACATGGTGTTGCTGTGCCTGAAAAAATGTGTTGTGGTGTTACTTCAATAAACGACTGATGATTGTCACATATTTGCATTTGATTATTTGAGTCAAGAGTATTAATGTGTGGGCTTGTCACGGATGTGACGCTGAAATAAAATAACCCATGCGCCCGTCTAATTTTCTAGCAGCAAAATTCACAAAAAAAGAGAAAACATTTCGAAAACAGACACTGCAGTGCTTGAAGAAACTGACAAAAGAATCTTAAATAATATTTTCTTTTAAATTTGATCCTGATCATTTTTTCCATTCTCACATCCGTGACACGCCAGCTGACCCGTTTTAAGCTGAGATAATAATAATAATAACAATAATAATAATAATAATAATAATAATAATAATAATAATAATAAATAATACATAGTTCTTGTATAGCGCTGTTCTCCAGGAAAACACTGGACTCACTGCGCATGCACAACAGCACACCCTCTCTCTCAGACACACGCACGCTCTTCCCAACACCTTACATTCACTTTCTCTTGGATCAGAATAATAGGCAGTCAACAGTTAGCTAAAGATGAGCTAAGTGTTAAATGC